>OZ023205.1:70428144-70495644 GCA_963995525.1 Escarpia spicata | reverse complement strand
AATGAATTAAATGTCAGTAAGCAAATCTTATATTTAATGCGAAATTTGACCGGCAACCAATGAAGTGACTTTAGTACTGGAGTGATATGGTTATATTTACCGATTCTGCAACACTCTGGCTGCGGTGTTTTGAACCATTTGTAATTTCCGTATAAGGTATTTTGGTAAGTCGATCAAAAGGGCATTACAGTAGTCAAGATGGCTGTGGACCAGAGCATGTATCAGTTTCTCTGTACTCTGTTGATCAAGATATTTTCTGATTTCTCCGATGCTATACAGTTGTGCATAAGCTACCCGACATTTACCTCATAGCCCCCGATGTTAATGGCCGTGTTGGTGTATTTTGCTAGTTGTTGCGGAGTGCCAATTAAAATGTACTCATTCTTGGAGTTATTCATTTTGAGTTTCATGCTTTGCATCCAGCTATTGATGTCTCTGATGCATCGTTCCATGGACTCACGGTTACTGCCCATAGAATCAGGATGGAAACCACAGTAAACCTGATGATCATCGGCGTAGGCATGCCACAGCTTCCCATGCTGATCAATGACAGAGAAAACAGCGCTAGAGTGTGAATTCAACAGGGCCTAGGCATCAGCATTGCGGTACTCCCTAATCAAACTGCTCAGACACCGTTCCATTGATAGAATTATGCTGCCACCTTGATTGGAGATAAGAGGAAAACCAATTTAGAGCTGAGAGCGATTCATGATATTTAAAAAAAAATTATGGTCCACTGTATCACACGCCGACGACAAGTCAATTAAAACCAGCTGTGTTACCTTCTGTTGATCCATGTTTAGAAGAATGTCAGACTGGACCTTAACTAGAGCGGTTTCTGTAGAATGGCCTGCTCTATAAGCAGACTGACAAGGTGGCAAAGGAAATCCACAGTCTGAGTAAACACAAAGTTGGTTTACAACAGCTCGCTCAGTTTTGACACACACTGGAGATTCGATATAGGACGATAGTTTTTTGGAATATTTTAAGCAGCGGCACTACAAGTGCAGTCTTCCACTCGTGTGGGAATTCCCCAGTAACAATAGAGAGATTGATGGTGTGCGTGAGGAGTGGCAGTAATTCCTCCATATACTCTTTAACCAATTTGGTTGGCATGGGGTCAAGAGCATAGCTGGTTGTTGTAGATTTCATAACCAACTTGCGCACATCATCTTCGGAGACCACCGCAAATGTATCTAAGTTAGCACACACACCTTCTCTGAATGGTATATTTGGTGGTTCGGTAACACAAATGTTCGTTCGAATAGCATATATTTTATCACTAAAAAAGTTGTGTACATATATGTACCGAAAACATAATCACGGGTCACATGATTGGGGTCACATGATCTAGGTGATAACTTTCTTGCTACGTCCACAAACCATGAACCGCTCCAAACGAAATTCGTAGTTTTATTCACACAGAAGCCAGAACACTGGTTATATGTTGTAAAATCCAAAGTGGCTTCGGCGTACCTCATATTAGTAACAACATTGTGAGTAAGGCTTTCTTGTTTTCTCTTGCTCCCTGTTAAAGTTGTGGATCAGTTGCTACTATTTACAATTCCGACGTCATTTCAAAACTGATCCTCTCACCTTGCATACCCAACTTATCAACTTATTTATCTGTCGACAACTCTTCCGCTACTTATTGTTTTTTCGAATTGTGACGCTTTTAATGCGCATCTAGGTTTGGTCACCTATAATAGAGACACATAAGAAGTTATATTGTTATTGCTACTATTAGTAGTAGTAGTAGTTTTGTTTTTGTTGTAGCAGTAGTAGTAGGAGCAGTAGTAGTAGTACTGGTAGTAGTAGTAGTAGTATTGTTGCTGTTGTTATTGCTGTTGTTGTTGTTGTCGCTGTTGTTGTTGTTGTTGTTGTTGTTATAATAATTATTATTATTATATTATTTCAGACTGGGTTCAAAAGACGTACGGAGAAAATCAGCAAGTTCAAATCATCTACGAAGATCGACCAACCAATGACTTCAACTACTTGATTCGTTACTTCGAAGGTCTGTAGCGTCCAGATAATCAAGCCTAATGAACTGAATGCACAATGGTTTATATCTACATTAACTGTAATTTAAAATCGGACAATCTAATCGAAGTATAATTATTTATGTGGCCAAATAAGTTAAGTACTATTTGAATTGCGGTTACATAACCCTCACAATTAAATCTCAGTAACTAGTATAATGTAAACGTAATTGAGGTTCAACATGGAAAATTACCTTGACTCTTAACTAATGAAATTACAATTAACTCAGCAATGATGACATTAAATTGCATTAACCTCACATGTTTCTCCGGTCAATCAATGAAGTTAACAGTTCACGTTTTTCAATTAAATTATTTATCAACTGTACAATATTTCACAAAATATTGTGTATTTGTAAAATTCACAATGTAAACACTTTACGTTACGATGTCCGCTATGTAATTGTGGATTTCAAAGTTCCATCATCATTCACATTTAATGCTTGAAGCTTTATATAATGTATATAATTCACTGACATGTTACAAAAAAGAATGTATCAATAACTATTTAATATATAATAACGAGTGTACAAACAATCCCAGGTTATCTATCAATTTACACTTCTATGGAAAAGATTCATTACAACATTGATAAATATATCAAATTAATTAATTAAGTACAATGTTAACAATTATACATGTATACAAATTTGAAATAAATTATTATACGCAGAAAGTTAGTATGTATTATGTTCACGGATGCTCATTTTCTTTGTTTACAAACATAATGTTATAACACTCCAATGAAGATTTGTGGTATGATCAATGTCTCATTACATTTAAGAACCATTATTATATTCAGGAAATTCCGTATAGACATGTAGACTTTAAACATGTTTTGTCGCATTCTGATGGAAAATATTTGTTCACAAAATACATGCATACATATGCTAATGATGCAAATATCTAAAAAGCTGTAGTTGCTTGTTTAAAAAATAATATTACTGTTCTGAAAAGATCAAAGAATTGTTTGTGTGGTTTCACCTTATATGCAATGGAGAAACATTAGTTTGTTTGATGTATAAATAGTTGTCTACCCTAGGTATTACCCCTACATCCAATGGTTTCCTTCAAGATCGCAAGAACGTATTTGTCACATGTTGTGGGAGAAGTTTCTATAAACAGTGTCTGCCGGACGCTTCGGTTCATCTCGGGTTCTCGTCGATGGCCGTGGTGTGGTTGTCTGCAAGGTGATTACACAGTCGTCAGAAATAACAAAAATAATAAAAACTTGAGTTATGAAGCGTCGTTATCCACTCGGAATAGAGAAATACTGTTCAGATCCACATCAAATACAACTTAATTAATATATATATATATATATATATATTCCTCCTTGGCGGTGGTGTGGTTGTCTGCAAGGTGATTACATAGTCGTCAGATATAACACAAATAATAACAACTTTTAGTTATGAAGCATCGATATCTACTCGGAATAGACAAATACTGTTCAAATCCGTATTAAAATACAACTTTAGTAATATATATATATATAAGTAATGAAAACATTTAGCTAAGAAGAGCCGTTATCCACTCGTAATAGAGAAATACTGTTCAGATCCGCACTGGGGCGCACTGTTCGAGTGACTAGAGTGCCGGACTGTCGACCGGAGGGGCCGAGGTTCGAATCCCGGCGCCGGCCGGGCGGTAGTTCTGTACTGGTTCGGCAGCGGTGTCGAAAATCTCTGGGGCAAAAAAGCCGCCGAGGGGAGGGTAGTAGACTGAAGATAGCAACATATAACATAAGAACGCTACGAATAGATTATCAGATACAAGAACTGG
This sequence comes from Escarpia spicata, assembly GCA_963995525.1. NCBI lineage: Eukaryota > Metazoa > Annelida > Polychaeta > Sabellida > Siboglinidae > Escarpia > Escarpia spicata. Next base: position 70,491,820 of record OZ023205.1, on the reverse strand, counting down.
AGGAAGACATTAGGGAAACCAGGTTTGTATGGGATGTGATCTGATTATATATAATTATCACAATTGTGCAGCCGTAGTATCCCGTGGTTGGGGGAAGGCCTCACCATGTCGTTTCCAAATATGCCTGTTTTGCGCTATCCTCTGCCAGATGGTGGCCTTCCAGTACTCGTCTAGTTCGTCTCTCCACCGTCTCGCCGGTCTTCCTCTAGATCGTTTCCCTTCGTACGGTCTCCAAGTTGTGATACGCGATGTCCATCGGTTATCTAGTAGTCTGCTGATGTGCCCTGCCCAGGACCACTTCTGATATGTTCTATCACGTCTATGATTTTTGTCTTCTGCCTTACCCAGATGTTTGTTTTTTTCTCCCGATATGTGATGTTTAACATACTTCTTTCCATCTTTGTTTTTACGGCTGCTAGCTTGTTCTTTGCCTGGATGGTGAATGTCCATATTTCCGCGCCGTATGTCATCGCTGGAAGTACGCATGAGTACGCAGGTTCCAAAGTTACCTTTGAAGATGTCGCTGAGTTTGGCGAATGCTGTCCAGTCGGCAGTGATCCTACGTTGAATCTGGTTGTCTTGGTTTTTGTCTCTGATACTGTATCGCTGTCCCTCTGGTTTCCCAGGTCAGTCTTCGGAATATGCTTTCGAGTTTTGCCGTGAACAGCTTGGGCGATATGGTGTCACCATGTCGTGCTCCTCTCTTTATGTTGACCTTATTGCTCTTTTTGTGTACTTGGACTGTCACCGAGCTGTTGGTGTAGATGTCTTTCAGGAGATCGATGTATGTCCACATCTTCTATCCCCTGTTCTTGAAGGGAGGTCAGTTTTGCATAAGGCTGCACCGAGTCGAAAGCCATCTTGTAGTCGACGAAAGCGATGCAGAGCGAGATATCATATGCTCGGTACTTCTCTTTCAGTTGGTTTACGACGTGTATGTGGTCTGTAGTTGAGCACCTGCTTCTGAATCATACTTGTTCTCGTGGTTGGTTTTCGTCCAGTCTCTTCTCTAGTCTATTCGTTGGTATCTTTGTGAGTAATTTGTATATGTTTTATATCAGACATATCGGTCTGTAGTTTTGTAAGTCTTTCTTTTTTCTCTTCTTCAAAATTATCACCATCTTTACGTCCTCGCACTTAATTGGATCATCTCAGTGATGTTTTCGTTCATGGTGTTGATGTCGTCTAGTTCCTGTAGTGTCTCGAATCGATTTCGCAGTTCGGGTTGGAATACGAACTTTTTCCTTCTGGTTTGTGTGGTATCTACACTCGGTGGTCTCTTGTTTACCAACTTCTTCCTTTCAGCCTTGACGTCTAGTTTGATGATGCTCATTGACATCCCGTGGTCACTTCCAATGTTGACTTGGTTGATGACAATTACATCAGTGACCATGTCTGGCATGTTTGTCAGGATGTAGTCACTTTCGTACCTCCCCGCTTTCTTCTGGAACATGGTATTCATGATTTTGTACTTCCTTGATGTTGCCCATTCTACCAAGGTGTCGCCCCTTTCGTTTCTCACACCTAGGCCAAATTTGCCTGTTGCCGTTTCCGAAATAATTGTTCGTTTCCCTACTTGCGAATTAAAGTCTCCGATCACTATCGTGTAGTGGGTGGGTCTCAGGTCTCATCCGTGTGGTTATAGAAGTTGTCTGTGTCTTCTTCTGAGTATGATGTTGTTGGTGCATATAATTGTACTATATTCAGCTTGTAGAGTTTTGTTATGTATAGAACAAGTTCTGCTACACTGGGGCTAATGTTGTTAACCCTCATTATATTGTCTTTCCATTTCTTGTTTATGAGAAAGCGTACTCCAGCTTGGCCGTTGTTTGCTGTGGAATGGTGTAGTAGATGGCCGCTTTGTGAGATAGTGAAGCATTACTCTCTGCTTTTGACTTCTCCGATCCCGATCACATCCCATACCTACTTGGTTTCCCTAAGTTCTTCCTCCAGTTCTTGTATATGTTCATCTCTTAGTAGTGTTCTCACGTTATATGTTGCTATCTTCAATCTACTTACCTTCCCTCGGCGGTTCTTCCTGACCCAGAAATTCTTAACACCTCCTGCACGTAGCCCTACTTGACCCGAACCGCCTCCTTGGTCATAGACTCTTTCGATGCTGCTGTGGACTGGGGGTCTTGGCTTCATTGTACTTTGCATGCTGGTGTTGTTGGCCTACCCTTCCACACTGGCCGGTGCGGGTTGGAAGGGGGGAGACGTATGGTGAATGAAATTGCTAAGTTTCGCCAAACCAGTACCGAACCACTGCTCAGCCAGCGCAGGGATTTGAACCCCTCCCCTCCAGTCCAGAGTCCGATACTCTAATCATTCGGCCACTGCGGCCCACATTATATATATATATATATATATATATATATATATTATCTACATATATCCAGCCCTTCTGAGGTATGTGTCGATTTTATTTTTAAACATATTCCCACTACTAGCACCCACACAATCATCAGATAATCTGTTTCATTCATTTACAGTCCTTTGTGAAAATGATAATTTTCCTACGTCTAATCTACACTGCTCCTTTACTAATGTAACTTCATGTCCTCTAGTCTTTCTATCTTTCTTAACTGAAAAAAATATTTCTATCAATATTTTCATAACCATTCAATATTTTAAACACTTCTATCTGATCTCCTCTCAATCTCCTGGTCTCTAGTGTTGTTAAACCACATTGTTTTAGGCGTTTTTCATAACTAAGATCCCTCAGTTTTGGTATAATTTTAGTCGCTCTCCTTCTAGCATATCTATTTCCTTCTTGCGGTATGGCCTCCACGCTTGTATACAATATTCTAAATGAGGCCTAACTGTTGTTTTGTACAGCGGTATTATTAGTTCTTTTTCTTTATATGCTATATTTCGCCTCATCAGTCCAAGGATTTGATTTCCTTTTGAAGCTGCAATTCCACACTGCTCTGAAACCTTCATGTCAGCCCTAAGTCTTTTTCTTTTACAGTAGTACTTAGTACAGTTCCCCCAGTGTATATTCTACGTATTCGTTCCCATGTCCTGTGTGAAGGCATTTACATTTCCCAAAATTGAACAACATTTGCCACTTTTCAGACCATTTGATCAACCTGTCAAGATCATCTTGTAAATGCTGTCTATCTCCATCACTTTTAATCCTTCTAAACACTTTTGTATCATTTGCAAATTTCAACACATTGCTAGCTATATCATCGTCCAAATCGTTTATATATATATTAAGAATAACATAGGTCCCAGTACTGATCCCTGTGGAACCCCACTTAAAACTGATTTCCAGTTTGAAGCCTCCCCGTCAACAACTACCCGTTGTCTTCTGTCAATCAGCCATTTTTCTATCCAGTTAATTATACCATTTCCTATGCCATGGGCCTTTAGTTTAAGCAGTAATCTTTGATGTGGAACTTTGTCGAAAGTTTTTGAAAATCTAAGTAGATGATATCTACTGGTGATCCATCATCTACCCACTTAGTGATATCTTCCAAAAAACATAACATATTTGTTAAGCATGACCTCGCTTTTAGAAACCCATGTTGAGATGGGTTGATCAAGTTATGTTGAACAAGAAAATCCACCATGTGATCTTTAATTAGTCTTTCTAATAATGTACAAATCACCGATGTTAAACTAACTGGTCTATAATTATTTGACTTGTTTCTCGAACCTTTTTTAAATAACGGTATAATGTTTGCTTCTTTCCATTCTAAAGGAACCACTCCCTCTTCTAATGACAAGTTGAAACTGTTGCAAGCGGTATGCTAATTTGTTCTACAATTTCCAATAGTAGTTTGGGTGGAATACCATCCACTCCAGGTGATTTATTATCCTTCATAGCCCTAATTTTCTTAGCTACCATTTCTGGGGTTACAATTAACGACAAACAAACAAACACACTCTGATTAATCTTTCCAGTCCACGTGTGACGTCACAAGAGGTGTTTTCGGTCCACTTCCCGGAAGGATCTGCCGTACAGCGCATGTTTATGGCGCAATCCACCGAGGACTGGGAGACGTTCTTGTTCCATAGAGCCAATGAACTTGCACCTGGTATGGTTGTATTTTTTATAGACTTGCCCTATTAGTAGTAGTTAATTAATAACTCTGTTACATATCATTATACTGGATATTCATTATGTAATACTACCAACATAATTCTCAAAATAGATGGTAATAGAGGTAATCACAATACATAACATTTTATTGAATCACATGCAAATCCTGGACTAATGCCCCTTTTATTGTTGTATACAAAATAGGCAAATATCTAAGAAACATAAAATCGCATTTAAGAGAAATGCATAAACTACGGAATAAAAAATTAAGTTAGCAAGCAAAATCCTAGTTTATATAAATAGACTTATGTATAGTAAAAATTACGGGTAAACATAATGCATAACAAACAAATAAAAGGCTAAATTATATTAAATAATTTGATTTGATATTAACATATGATGCTAAGTTAAGTAAAACAGAAAATTATTAAAACTGTAGGTATTAATAATGCAATGGTTAAGTTAGGTCTGACTATAAATTATTTTAAGAACAAAAATGTCTTCACATATAGACAATGCAGTCAATTAATGATACATTTGGAACTATTGCATGTTAACAGTCAACATTTTAATTGGATCTCTGTTAGTACAGGTGTACTTGTTTTATCTTATTTACTTTTCTCTGATTATTACATTATAGTAATAATAAATGTATTTGATTTACATTCTATTCACCTTTGTACACGTGTTAAAACATATCAAACTAAATTAGTGTTAACATTATATGCACTACCTTAGTTAGTTATATTACTACTATTATCACTGTTATATTTATTTAGGCATATTGCAACATTGTGTTGTTTGGTTATGTATTTGTTTATATATGTACACTCTGGTCAAACAGTTCCAATAATTACTACTACACCATATATATGAGGAGGCTGGTAAGATAGCGATTTCACAGGTCTTACTGCCAACTTCCCTGGAACATCAGTGCTATGTACAATGTGACAAACTGTTATTTGACTCGACTTGTATATATATATATATATGTGTGTGTGTATGTGTGTTTGTGTGTGTGTGTGTGTGTGTGTGTGTGTGTGTGTGTGTGTGTGTGTGTGTGTGTGTGTGTGTGTGTGTGTGTGTGTGTGGTGTGGTGTGTGTGTGTGTGTGTATGTATGTATGTATGTATGTATGTATGTATGTACGTACGTACGTATGAATGTATGTATAATCCAGATAAATAAACTTCACTGCTATCTCTAATCCACAATCTTATTGGTATTGAAATTGGTAATTTCAGTGATCGGTAGTGTGTTGAACGTGCACCATACTTTATACAAGGAACATGCACTTCTCGTAGGGTGACTACTGAGTGTGAATCCAAAGCAGTTGGGAACAAAATTTAGATTTGGTTTGTTTCGAGGATATTGCATGATGTATTAAAACGACTGGGGAAATCAGAGTAATTACTGTAACAACTGTTTCTCTATATATAACGTTGTCACTGACACAATTTCTCTGGTAGGCGGACGACTAGTGATTGCAACAATGTCCAATACCACGTGCCGATGTGGCAAGACTGACGAGTGGTGTTTGTACAGAACTTTGACGAATACATGGAGAGAAATGATGCAGGAAACAGTCATATCGGAGGTAAACAAATAAAAATGTTGTGCTTTTCAAAATTGTTTGTTAACTTGAGGCACATACAATCAAACATCTATATACAAATTGATGAGGTGAGAAGTCAACAGGTGAAAACTTATAAGCTAGATTTCATTTATATTATATATATATATACAGAAGCCAGAATATATGTTTTCTATATAATATATATATATTATATATTATATATATATATATATTAGGATTTATGTATGTTACATTCCTATATAGACTCATTAACATGTACATTCAATACATTCTGCAGGAGGAATTTCTTGCAACGATTGAGCCAAACTACTGGCCCAGAGCTGAAGACCTCTCTGCTCCGTTCGATGACAGCAACTCTCGCGTGACGAGATCTGGGCTGCAGCTGGTTGCCATGGAGTCGCAAGTAATCAAGTGTGTCTTGGGAGAACAGTGGTCGACATCCAACAACCATGGTGAGAACGCATCTACAGCTGTATATACATACGAGTATATCATTATTCGCAAATACCAGGTTTATTTAACGACCGGATCCCTTTCCAGTCCTTGTTGTTTTCATAATGCATTTTTCCTTGAATTTAAATATGGAAATGTGCACAATTGCACAAACCTAACGAATAACGCGATACATATTTCAGATGTATTTTCTCTAAAAACAGTTTATCTTAACTCCAGATTACGAAGTTTGCCTGCATCGTTTTCCTCGATGTATTCTCTTTTTTTCATATCTGCTGTATGTTTACTTATTCCAGATTACGATGTGTGCCTGCATCGTTTTCTTCGATGTAGTCTCAGTTTTTTGCATATCAGCTATCTGTTAATTTATTCTGCACAAAAGATATATTCTATTAATTTGTAGACGATTCTGATGCTGCGAGAGCCTACGCAGTATTGTTTGTGCGATATGTTCGCACTTGGAGCACTCGCACATTCATGACTGGTCTTTCAAATGAGAGAAACGAAGAAGATCAAAAGAAGATACTGGACGAGTTTTACAGGAGACTGATTGTGGAAGTGACAAAGGTTCCCGCTGGTCGGTGCTTCAAAATTGTCGTACACTACTTGAACATTGACGAAAATGAACAGGAGAAATAGCTTGATGGGAGTCACGTTTTCATAATTATTTCGACCACATTGCCTTATTTTGCAATAGTTTCGTACTCGTTCAAAAGAGCTAACAAGCCGTTTAAAAATAGTAAGGTATTGTATTTTAGTCCAGCTTGAAGTTACTGAAGGCGCATAATTAAACTATATTGTACCTAAATATTATAACACATCATTGTTCGCTTGCATCCTTATGTAGGCAATACACTATTGCAATCAACAATTTTTTTTTATTTGAAGGAATCATATTGACTTTACTTTGTTCGGATGCGATTGTGTACGTATGTATGTGTTTCGTGTATTTGCGTGCGTGTGTATGTCTCTCTGTGTGAGTGTTCGTGCGAGTGTGTGTCTGTGTGTGTGCGTGCGTGCGTGTGTGTTGGAAAGTGTTCGTAACGTTCCTAGAACGTTATTATTATATTATGATTCAATTCAATTCTTTATTTCCAATTGAGAATACAACATATAACATATATACATATTAAAGATGACACATTTCAAAATGAAAAGGGATAAGTAAAAGCTCATTACTTAACATTTACTTTTTTATCATCAATATAACATGGTAGCATAAATAATATGCCATTGCTAAATTGAGACCACTACTACATTCGTGCTTCCAAATACTTTCTGGACCTTAAAAATAACGAAATTAATTACATAATGTATCCTCTTCGATGAAGTAATTGTTATGTCGTTTTTGAGATTTCTTATAGTAAGTTGTTTATGTCATCGTCTAAACAATTCTACAATTTAACACTATACACATATATACACTTAGCTTTGACGTAGATTGGGCATAAACATATTTTATTTTATTTATTTGATGTATTACATAGGGTGTAGCATATTTGGTATTGATAAAAAATTGAAGGTTATCAGGCAACACATTATTGTTAGCTTTAAACATTACGATAGAAGTGTTTAATGTTATTCAGTCATAAAGTTTAAGAATGCCTAGATCATAAAATAATGTATTAGTATGACTTGATGTATTCTTATTGCATATTATTCATAAAACGTTTTTGTAAGACCGTTAATATTTGTTTTATGCGCATTTCCCCAAATGTCGCAGCAATACTATAAATACGGGAGAAATAATGAACAATATATTATAAACTTTTTATTTAATAAATAGTTTGTCATGTATATAACGGCAATAGTTTTTGACAGTTTAGACTTGATCATATTTATATGATCTTTCTAGCTAAGCTTATATCGTCTATTAAAGGGGAAATGAAATGCAGCTGTTTCATGCTACATATTGAAATATATACTATATAAGTATACATTAATTGTAACAGAAACGTTCTCATTTATAAGACAAACTGAAAAAACGATTTTGTTCGATGCCTAAATCGTCGCTGTAGAGCACTGCGTATCGTCATCTTTGTTCCGACTTGTAGGCCCATTCGCATTCGTTGTTTTAAATAAAATTCGATTCATGTGGAACCGTAAGATAACTGCTTGTTCCTATGTTTATATTACGTCGGAATATTGCACAATAACTCATTCTGACGCTCGTTTCGACCCAAAAGCTATACTTGTAAACATGCTCTGGATGCATGGAAAGGGTCGGCCTGATGCGAGGTTGAGTCATAAGTGACGTCACATCTCGGCATCCCGAAAAGCGCGCCAAAAATATGCATATTCGAAAATGTCCGGATGCACAGCATAAAAATGTGGAATTTCGAATTCATTGAATTATTTTGATTTTTTTGGCTTGGTGGACGTGTAAATAGATAGCAGGATGTAATATAACATGAATTCAAGCAATATATGTTTTTATTCCCTTTAATGGATTAGCTCCAGTTGAAAAAACACTACCATAATTAATACTTTATTTTCTGGACTCAGATATATAATAAAATACATACTTTAGCTTTTCTAAGCAGGATGGGCTCTTTGAACTTGTTATACCAGTGCCACACATGATATTTGCACTTCGTTGGTCATTATTAGAAATGGAATTGGCAATGCACAATAGTACAGTGTAGTCTTGGTAAATCGACCCAATAATAATTTGTATTTCTAGTTAGTAGTTATCAGACTTTCCTGTTTCCACTTATAAATCAGATCAATCATCAAGACCAACTTAAAGACTAAATGAAATGGAATTGTAAATGTCATTGAAACTTCGTTTACATAAATATAATATTCCTGTGAAGTTATGTGCCAAATATGAAGCCTGTTCATTGCGAACTCATATCATTTGCGCGTCAGATGTTGCTGACCTCACCACAGGCAGGGCTGCTGAGCGCGCCCTATCCTTTAGCAAGGCGAACAGCGGTGCGGTCTGTTATTTCAGACAGTACATGAAATTGCAATCGCGAAATATAATATTTGTTAATATCACCGTAAAGAAAATATTCTTATCAATAAGTTTGTCGCTGGGTGCACATAAACATTGTGTTAACTTTTTGAGTTATAGCCGTTTGAACATCGCGAATGCTCAAACTTGCATTATATCCGCTGCCACGTATACTTTGCAGGATTAAGCATTCGCGATCTCCAAACGGCAATAATTCAAAAACTCAAAATAAATAATGGGTACAACCAGGACCAACTTGTAGATACGATTATTATATTTGCTCTGATATCAAAACATATTAAATCTCATTGAAAGTGTGAACATTCGCATTCAAACGGCAATAACTAAAAAAAATAGACAACATTCCTGTGTGCATCTACCGACACATTTGTACGTAAGATTATTATCTTTACAGTGATATAAAACATGTTGCGATAGCAATTTTAAGTACGGCCTGCAACACCAACCCGCATTGATGCGCGCCATGCTAAATCCTACCAGTGCCACCTGCGATTACGTTACAACGACCGCTAGCTGTCGCGGCAAACTGTGCAGAAAATGTGTAGAAAAGCGTGACCGAAAGGGGCCTTGAAAACGTTGACGGAGGGGGATAAAAAATAGTTTACTATCAGGACACTGGTTTGAGATTATATTTCATTTAAATTGGGAATAAAAAGGTCCCTTTAACATTTCACTTAGTTTTTACTTTAATTAAGCGAAATTCTACTTATTATAATAATAAGCAACGTGCAGAAAGAGATAAATGCAATGCTACATACGTTTATCTGTTTTTACACGCAGTTCAGTTCAGATGTTTTTCGTCTGTGTTCTGACTTTCCCATTTGTTCCCGGGTATTAGACTAGCCACAATGGGAGTACATTACGGGCAGATCCAGACAGGGTAGTTTAGAAGCAGGGGCGGATCCAGAAAGTGAGTCTGGAGGTCACAAATACCTCCACTCGCGGCCGAACGAAAATATATAAAACATGCTTCGCTGCCGTTCCGCTATAACTTTCACCTTCTCCGCTGGCTTAACCGGCTGGATTGTGACATCAGAAGACGGGGGTGCAGTCGAAAAATTGTCACCACCGCGACGCCGTATTTTCAGCTCGTCTTCACGCTCTCCGCTGGCTCGCTGCTGACTCGCTGCTGGCTACACTGTGATATAGAAGACGAGAAGGGGGTACAGATACCAACATTATTGGCTCTTCCAAAAACCGCCAATTGTACCGCGAGTATCGCCAGAATACAAATATGTATTATCAAAAATACCTACATATGAAGGTATAGGGGAGACATATCGCTCAATTAAATAAATAAATAGTTCAAAGATGTTACTAATATAAATTAGTCCTCTGGATCACTACAATGATATTATAAATAAATGTGTTTTATTTGACATTTAAAACTGCCAAGAGTGTCCTAAGATGTAATGTAATTAGGCGGAGTGTTCCAGAGTGTTGCAGCGGCCACCGCGAACGAACTGTCACCAGCTTTTACGCGAGTACGCGTGAGGGACAACATATTGTTGTCAGCAGACCGCAGTGATGTAGCGAGTTTGTAAGGACACACGAGATCACGCAAGTAGCTCATTTTCATGCATTGATTTATACGCGAACACCAATATTTTGAACGAACAACGGGTGGCCAATGCAGATCATACAACAGCGGCGTAGCACTATCACTTCGCAGGCGACGCAATATCAGACGAGTGGCCGAGTTGTGAATTAGTTGCACACGAGCGATGTTGTTTGCAGATGTTCCGATTATGTGATTGAATTGCAATAGTCCAGCCGCGTTGATTCTGTGTTCTTTCGTTGTTTTAGGTAAAATCGGCTGATTTGACTAATGTGGCGTTCTAATAACGTTATTAGCATTACGTTCCACGAACGTTCTGCGAATATTGTGTTAGAACGTTCCAGTAACGTTATCATAACGTTATTGAAACCTAACGTTCCACGAACGTTCTGTGAACATACCTACTATTAGCAGATACAATTTTTTTGGGGAAAAAAACATACTATTTATTTACCATTACGGCGTTTATTACTTGACACTAATGGTGTCGAAAACATGTTTACTACAGTGAACATATAATTCCGCAATATAAATATAACATTACTGTAACGTTGGAGGAATGTGTTTGCTGGGTGTGCGCGTGAGAGACAGAGAGAAAGAGAGAGAGAGAGAGAGAGAGAGAGAGAGAGAGAGAGAGAGAGAGAGAGAGAGAGAGAGAGAGAGAGAGAGAGAGAGAGAGAGAGAGAGAGAGAGAGAGAGAGAGAGAGAGAGAGAGAGAGAGAGAGAGAGAGAGAGAGAGAGAGAGAGAGAGAGAGAGAGAGAGAGAGAGAGAGAGAGAGAGAGAGAGAGAGAGAGAGAGAGAGAGAGAGAGAGAGAGAGAGAGAGAGAGAGAGAGAGAGAGAGAGAGAGAGAGAGAGAGAGAGAGAGAGAGAGAGAGAGAGAGAGAGAGAGAGAGAGAGAGAGAGAGAGAGAGAGAGAGAGAGAGAGAGAGAGAGAGAGAGAGAGAGAGAGAGAGAGAGAGAGAGAGAGAGAGAGAGAGAGAGAGAGAGAGAGAGAGAGAGAGAGAGAGAGAGAGAGAGAGAGAGAGAGAGAGAGAGAGAGAGAGAGAGAGAGAGAGAGAGAGAGAGGGGGGGGGGGAGAGAGAGAGAGAGAGAGAGAGAGAGACAGACAGACAGACAGACAGACAGACAGACAGAGACAAACAGACATGGAGTGCAAGCGAGATGGTGCGTGTATTTTGGTGTCGAAAACCCGTGTCACAAGAATCAAATGCTACTTCCATCGGCATCTGCAAAAACACACCCATCGCAGCGGAAACGACTGAACAAATGGACCAACAGTCAGTAGGTGGCATAAGCGAAACATATATGTTATTCCAAACATCGAGCCACCGCCTGTTTACTCGTACAAATGATACGACTAAATTGTGTACCACTCCCGCGCCATGGAGCTGTTCTTACATACAACAGTCAAAGCTAGCATCCGCTCAGGTGAAAGTGTAGAATTTAATTCCGCGTTGTCCAGTAGTATTTAGTCACTGCATTATCAAATATAATTGAAAGTAACTACACTCGTATGCAGGGGTCTTATGCATGAACCGAGACAATGAGCGTTGTCTCGGACTATTTATGAACGTCGGGACTTTGACGGGATAAACGCTATGCATGAACGCAGACAACTAGTCTCGGACTTTCCGCGGGACGAAATGACACGATTTTTAGACCCGCGATAACGCTGGCCTAAACGCAGTTGTCTCTGACAATTTCGTAATTAATGGCCGCCATTGGCGTTGTGTTCATGTAATCGGATGAGTTGATGAGACCAATTACTGCATTCTAGCGCCACAACAGCAATACAAATATCACAATGAATTCGTTAATCGAACAGAATCAAGCCACTGTTCAGGTAAGTGAGGACTCAGAGTAGTTATTATCGAATAGGTTTTCGAGGCTATATTTGGCGGTGATAGATCGTAGAAATTGGTGGTGCAGAAAAATTGATAAACAAGTGGAATTACTGATTGATAAGTATTATTTGTGCCTTAATATCATTCATAAAGTTGCAGTAAACATATATTGAGTAGCAGTTGTGCTTAAAGTTAGTTAGTTAAAGTATTTTAGAACACTTTAGTATAGTGAGTGATAATAGGGTATCTTAGTCTTCGATAAGATGTAAACAAGATTTAACAGACATGATTATGTGGTAGAATATATAGGAGATAAAGTAACAACCATAAAACTACTTACATAGGATAATATCTGTGTAAGCCAGTACTTGCTAGATATTTTGATTAGGTAGCATTGTTGTTAAAATTATGCAAGGGCGATAGTCTAGCAAATTCAAGCGCCAATAGACAATCTATTATGATATGCGTCTATGGTTGTTTATTCGTGACCCCCGTTTTCCCGGGTCACGCCCCGCCCCGGTCGCCCGCCTCGCTCTCAAATTGTTTGACTGTGACTGTGTATTGGTCGCAATTAAATGTTCAAGTTACACGTTCCTGCTAGTGTCTGTTTGTACGATTGAATGTGCGATTCCTATCACCATAATGGCGTGGCGGCAGCGGTTCTAACGAACTCACGTAAGGTACCGAACTTTGTAAAATAAACTGAATTGCATTGACATTCTAGCCAAATAATAGGTACAAGCAGTCAGCCGTGAACGGCGGCTTTGTCGCACTAGCAGGTCGTAGTAACTATGTGCAACATGACCAACATATAACGTGCACCGAGGCAGGGGTGTTTCACAAAAACCGAAACGGTAAACTCGTTTGAGAACTGGCGTCAAAACCTAATCTACACCTTATCGCTTGACACCAACTTCACCCAATTTATTGCCACTGATACCAAATGGGAGAAGAAATGTGCAGCTAAACCACACCGACGATGACGCCGCCGCCAGGTCTTTTCGTACAGCACTTCAACAAGTGTACATGCTCGAACTCATGCTAGGCCAGATAGCGAATTTCTGCCCAGTCATATCACGTAACACTATCGTCAAAAATTCGACTAGTTTATCTGGTATTTGGGAAACTATTCGGCTACACTACGGGTTTCAGTCTACAGGCGCCCATTTTCTGGACTTCGCTGACATTCATCTCCTGGCTGACGAACGTCCTGAAGATCTGTATCAGCGCATAGTGGCCTTCGTTGAAGACAACATGCTCCAACAGGGAAGTGCTATTCTTCACCACGGTGACGTCATAACTGTTAATGAGGAAATGTCACCATCACTCGAAAACATGGTCGTTCTTATGTGGTTGAGATTGATACACACATCGCTCCCAAAGTTCGTCAAGCAACGATACGGCACTGAACTGAGATCTAGAACACTAGCGTCGATTAAGCCTGAGATTCCCCAAGCCCTTGACTCACTACTCGATGAGATCATGACCGCCGACGATGCAAAAATCGTGCGTACAGCTACTGCCAGCTCTCAGAACAGATTCGGGCCGAGACAGCCATTCTCAAGGAGAAAACCACATCCATCGAGTGTCCCATGCGACCTACAAGCACAAAAACATGTCCACTCTGCAAACAGGCTGGCCGCAGCAACGTTAAGCATTTCTTAAGCGAATGCTCACACCTTCCCGAACAAGATCGTTGTTACATGGCCAAGATTCGTCAAGTCACTGACGTCCACGAAGAGATCTACGAACATGAGAACAGCTACGAGTTCCAAAAACACGAGGTCGATGACGAACCAACAGTAGGCCTCGCAACTGCACAGCGTATCGACGTACGTCAGTCGCCTTATCTGGACACGTGTTGTGGTCATCACACGGTTCGAGTCACTGTCGACAGCGGGGCAACAGGCAACACGATTCGCCATTCCACTGCGCTGAGACTAGGTTGTGAAATCAAGAGCTCATCTCAATCTGCACACCAAGCTGATGAGTCGTCTCCTCTAACAATAGTTGGCGAGACTATCCTGTGCCTCGCACACAAAAACAACACGTTCTCGTTGTGTGGGTTAGTTGTGCAGAACTTGGATGTCGAAGTGTTAGGCGGGTCTCCATTTATGGAAGTCAACGATGTTGCCATTCGTCCTGCTAAGCGAATCATCACGGTGTCCGATGGCACAACGTACACGTATGGTACAACAGATGCAGCTCTAAACCAACACGCAGTCAGACGTGCTCACGTTCTGCGAGCGCCTCCCACCAGCACAATGGTTTGGCCTGGCGAGTTCGTAGAAGTCAATCTGCCCGCAGACATTTTTATTGCGGACACCACATTCGCTTTGGAACCACGTTTTGACACCACGGGCAACAAGTTCATGCGTGTGTGGCCACAACCGTCGTTCATTACCATCGTCGATGGTGTACTACGTATACCCAACTTGACCAACACCACTCGCTTGCTCAAACGAAACAAACACTTCGGTCAGATTCGTGAAGTGTTTATACCTGACGTCGCCACGAACACTTCCGTACGCTCTGACGTCATACATCAGGCCGTAGACGTACGATCACGCAGCTCCAACGCTACATCCATCAAACACTCTGTCGCTGTCGAAATCGATCCGGGTCTAATGCTATCTTCCTATGAACGAGCATCATTCCTCTCAATCATTGAAGAGTACGACGATGTTTTCGATCCTAACTACGCCGGCTATAATGGTCGCATTGGGCCATTCGAGGCGGTCGTAAACATGGACCCAGTTCAACCACCTCAACGGAAAGGCCGCCTACCAAAATACGCTCGTAATTAGCTCGTTAAACTTGAGACGATGGGTGTATTCGTCCGAGCTGAGGATGTTCCAGTGAACGTCGAGTACCTCAATCCGTCGTTCCTAGTAAAGAAGCGAAGCGGTGGACACAGGTCACCGCATTCACAGACGTGGGACGTTACAACAAATCACAACCGTCCCTAATGCCTGACGTCGACAGCACCTTGCGTAAAATCGCCCAGTGGAAGCACATCATGACAATAGATATTTCGAATGCCTTCTACCAAATACCGCTCTCCCACAACTCAATGAAGTACTGCGCTGTTGTCACTCCGTTTCGCGGCGTGCCTGTATACGCTCGTTCTGCAATGGGGATGCCCGGGTCCGAGACTGCACTCGAGGAACTGCTATGCTGTATACTATGTGATCTGCTCGAAGAAGGCGTCGCCGCCAAACTTGCAGACGACATCTACTGCGGCGGCAACACCATTGCTGAACTCCAACAAAACGTCAGAAGGCTATTACAGTGCTTTGCCGACAGTGGTTTGCGATTATCCGCCACTAAGACAACGCTGTGTCCGACAACAACTGCCATACTTGGGTGGGTATGGAACCTATGCTCCATTCAGGCTAGCTTACACCACATCGCTACGCTAGCCAACTGTAACGCGGCCGTAATTGTGAAAGCCATGCGGGAATTCGTCGAAGCATACAAAATGCTAGCGCGTGTAATACCCGGATGTTCCACCTTGCTCGCACCGTTCGACAACATAACGGGCGGGCGCCAGTCTTGTGAGCACATCATTTGGACCGACTCGTTACGGGAAGCCTTCAAACATGCACAAGAGAGTCTACTCGCGAACAAGTCTATCACGTTGCCTCGACCAACCGACGAGTTATGGCTGGTGACCGATGGCTCTGCCAAACTGTGTGGCTTAGGAGCTACATTGTACATGATGCGTGATGGCAAGTTAAAGCTAGCCGGTTTCTTCAGTGCGAAATTACGTGAGCGACAAAACACGTGGCTACCTTGTGAGATAGAGGCGTTATCCATCACAGCCGCAGTGAAGCATTTCAGCCCATTCATCGTACAATCGAATCACACCACGTATGTCCTCACTGACAGTAAACCTTGTGTACAAGCTCATGAAAAGCTGTGTCTCCACGTTCTTGTCAGTTGTCAGTCGCTATCAAGCAACTGTCCGACATCTCGCCGGTTCAGCGAATATACCATCACACTTTGCTAGTCGCAACGCGCCGACATGTATTGAACATAATTGTCAAGTCTGCACCTTCATCAGGCAAATGGAGGAGTCTGTTGTCCTGCAACGCGTCACTTCTAACGACGTGACATCTAGGAAGGCTCGACTTCCGTTCACCTGTAGATCTGCGTGGCTCGCTATCCAAGCTGAATGCCCATATCTGCGATGCACACATTCTCACCTTACACAAGGTAAGCGACCATCTAAGAAAATAACGAATGCGAAAGACGTCAAACGATATCTAAACGTTCATTCTATCGCCCGCGATGGTCTACTAGTCGTACGACGTAACGATCTACTCAACCCAGCACGAGAGTGCAGCATCGTTCCTCGTACGGTTTTTGACGGACTAGTAACAGCTCTTCACATTCAACTGGAACATCCGTCACCCTACCAGCTGAAACAGGTCATACATCGCTAACTGTACGCGTTGGACCTAGACAAGGCATTCGAGATAGCGTCACGTAGCTGCCACCAGTGTGCTTCGCTGCTCAACACTCCACACATGACTATTCCTCAGTCTTCAAGCGACCCTCCAGATGTGGTAGGAATTTCCTATGCAGCGGATGGCATCAAACGCGAGAAACAGCTGATCTTGGTCCTACGCGAGTGTGTAACGTCATGCACTGTGTCGGGTGTCATCGATGACGAACGCGGGACTCTCTGATCAAATTGTGCATCGGCTTACGACCACTTGATGGGCCTCCTGCAGTCATACGCACTGACCCAGCGCCAGGGTTCGCTGCCCTCGCCAACGACGCGCTGCTGTCAAAGTATCGACTTTGAACTTGGACGCGTCAAGAACGTCAATAAGAACCCTGTTGCAGAGAAGGCCGTGCGCGAACTAGAGTGTGAACTGTTGCATCAACAACACACAGGCGGGGCGGTCACGCCACTTTTATTATCTGTTGCCACCGCAAAGCTCAACACTCGTATACGAAACTGGGGGTTTTCCGCTCGAGAGTTGTGAACCCAACGTGACCAGTTCACAAACGAACAGCTACCTCTAACTGACTACGACCTCCTTCGCCAACAGCATTCACTGCGCAACGCCAATCAAGTATCTAGTCAGCTGTCTAAGTCACCTGGTGGTACAGTACCCAAATCTCAACATGTCGATGTTGGTGACATATTGTACCTGTACTCTGACCGAAACAAGTCGCGTTCTCGGTGTAGGTACCTAGCGGTGAGCGTAGATAGTGCCTGGCTCAACGTCAACATGTTCACCGCCAATCAATTGTGAGCAACCTCTTATCGGGTGAAACGATCGGAGTGCTACAAGGTTGCTATCGATACACCTGATCCTCCAGTGTTGCACCAATATGCGGTGATTCGACTAGTATGCCGATACGTGATGCTACACCAGAGCCTCAACCTAACATACCAACACAGCTTTCGTACCCTGCCACACATGACGAAGCTCAGCCGGCACAGCCGCCTTCGGACTCACAGACTCCGCCTCTGGTGGTGCTGGACGAGGAGACGCGAGCGTCGGCCGAGGAGCAAGACTTACCTGCCGAAGAACTTCTTCGACGATCGACCCGAATACGCAGACCTACCGACAATCTAAGCGACTTTGTCACATATACATTATTATATATTTTCTTTATATACGTATAGTATCAGAAGAAGAAGAAAGAAGTCACGCGTCTATGGTTGTTTGTTCGTGACCCCTGTTTTCCCGGGTCACGCCCCGCACCGGTCGCTAGCCTCGCTCTCGAATTGTTTTGACTGTGACTCTGTGTTGGTCGCTATTAAATGTTCAAGTTACACGTTCCTGCTAGTGTCTGCTGTAAGATTGAATGTGTGATTCCTATCACCCTAACGGCGCAGATTGTCTATGTAGCTAGTGTCCTGCGTAATCGCTAGAGCGCGGCGTAACCTAAATAAATAAAGCAGCTTAACATAACATAATTGATTGTATTTAAATAGGTCATTACCGGTAACGTTAGCGTTCGTGATAGGATAGATAGTCAGCTGTGTAATTAAAATCTGTAACATAAAGTGTGCTGTAGTACACAGGAAACAGTCTTTATAAAAACTAAGTTAGTTTAGTTATTAAGTAATTTCTGATAGTGATATGGCGCCTTGCAAGCGGCAAGTCAAGGCAAAGCGACACTTGATGTGCGATCACTGCCACAGCTGGGTAGATTTTGCATTGTCCGGCTGTGGGAAGTCATGGGCAGAAACCTTGGAGGAGGGATTCACCTTTCAGTGCATGGGGTGTTGGAAGGTGGAGTGTCTGCAGAAGGAGATAGTTAGGTTGACAGATATTGTGAAGGGGATGGAGATGGGAATTAGCAAGGAGACAGGTGGAATGGAGAGAGACGACAGGGAGAGAGGTGGGAATACTGCAAGACTGGAGGAGAATAGCAGTGGCAAGAAGACTGAGGAACGGAGATTGGGAGGAGGGAAGGTGATTGGAGGAGAAGAAATAGGAAAATCGACGACAGAAAACGTGAAAAGCGTGAAGGTGACAGGGGAGAAAATGACCGTAGAGAAGGAGGGAGTGAAGATGGGATGGGAGAGAAGAGAAGAAAATGAGATGGGAGGAAAGATGAAGGGACGAAAGGAAGTGAGAGCAAATGTGATAGAAGAGAAAACAAGATAAAAGGGACGATGACAGGAGGAAACGTGACAAGACAAAAAGCGACAGGAAAGAATGGATCGGAAGAGAATGTGACGGGATAGAAGACGGCAGGGGGAAAGACAACAACCAGACAGATGCAAACCGGAGATAGGGCTACTCTGAGGCAGTGATTGAGGGGGCTATGAGGAAAGAGAGAGTGTTTATGGGCGATTCCATTATTAGGAAGACGCACAAGACAATAAGCGAGGGGAAGGATGTCGTTGTTTGTCTACCGTGGGCTAGGATACAACATGTCACTGACAGGGTAGAGAAGGTATTGGCTCATGGCAAGGGAGGGTCTATACTGGTACATGTAGGACGAAATAATGCAGAGAGGGAGGGAACAACTGGGATAGTACAGCAGTATAGACAGTTAGTGAGGAAGCTAAAGAAGACAAGAGTTGAACAGATTATTCTCTCAGGAATTTTGCCAGTAATGGGAGGAAGGGGGGCAACGTATAGAAACTGCTAGAGGATGGCGATCAACGCACTAGTTGAGCAGATGTGTGAAGAAGAGGGGGTGGGATTCACAGATTTATGGGGATACTTTGTTGGAAGGGAAGATATGTACATGACAGATGGCCTCTATCTTAGTGGAAAGGGGGCAGCAGTTTTCTCAGAGAACCTGCTGCGATATGTTGACAGTGGGACAGGTTGCATTTATTTAAACTAGATTCGCAGGGGGACTCACAGAAAAGCCTGAAACTGGAGGCATAGATAAATACAGCACAAATAATTCAGCAAAGAACAGTCTGGAAATCTTTTCTGAAGCTGGATATAAATGTGTTTGTTTAAATGCAAGGAGCATAGTAAACAAAAGAAATGAACTAAACATTTTGGTAGAAGACATAATAAGTATAACCGAATCCTGGACCACCACCGATATATCAGATGCCGAATTGGGACTGACAGGATATGTAATGTTTAGGAAAGATAGATTAGGAAGAAAGGGAGGTGGAGTTATTTTATATATTAAAGAATATATCCAGACGTATGAAATAAAATTAGAAAGAGAAGCATATTGCGAAGAAGCTGTTTCGTGTAACATAGTTACAGGAAACTTAACGTTAAGATTTGGGTTAGTTTATCAAAGTCCAAATATAAGCATAGAAGAGAATGAAAAAATACAAAAAGCTATAAAGGAAGTAAGCAAACGGGACTATATTATTATGGGGGATTTTAACCACGGGCATATACTATGGAAATCTCTACAGAATATGGGGAGTGAGGACCACAAGTTTGTAGTTTTAGTACAAGATACTTTCTCAACATGTGCTAGAACCAACCAGGGGTGAGAATGTGTTAGACATAGTTTTGTCCTCACAGAATGAATTAGTTGACAATGTCAAGATATGTGAGCCACTGTGGAATAGTGATCACAACCAGATACATTTTACTATCAACGTCAAATCAGAAAGGAATAGTAAAAAGCAGTATAGGAGAAATTTCCACAAAGGAAGGTATAAGGACATGAGGAAATATTTAGCAAAGATAGACTGGAATAACACACTGAAACATAAGACAGCAACAGAATGCTGGAATATATTAAAGAGTGAAATTAAGTGCATAGTCAATAAATTTGTACCCTTAAAAAACAATGGAAACGGTCCAAAAAGAAACACTTATCGAAAGAAGCCATTAGGAAAATTAAGTATATGCAAATGATGTGGAAGTGATATAGATGTACTGGAAATGATGAAGACTACAACAGTTACAAAGAAGCACTTAACCAAGCTACAGCTGAAATTAGAAATTCAAAGAGAAGCTATGAACAACAATTAGCTAGTAATATAAAACATGACAGCAAGAGTTTTTATGCGTATGTTCGAAGCAAACAGAAAGTTCAAGATAAGGTCGGTCCTCTAGAAGAGAGTGCTAGAAATATAATATCATAGGTATTCTTAATGGCAGAAGACCTGAATGAGTACATTAGTTCAGTGTTTACCAGAGAAGATATTAGTTCACTGCCAGTACCAGAGGCTAAGTTCAAGGAGGCAGATTCAGACTATTTAGGACAATTAATTGTAACCCCGGAAATGGTAGCTACGAAAATAGGGTCTAGGAATGATAATAAATCAACTGGAGTGGATGGGATTCCGCCCAAACTACTATTGGAAATTGTAGAACAAATTACCGTACCGCTTGCAACAGTTTTCAATTTGTCATTAGAAGAGTGAGTGGTTCCTTTAGAATGGAAAGAGGCAAACATTATACCGTTATTTAAAAAAGGTTCGAGAAACAAGTCAGAGAATTGTAGACCAGTGAGTTTAACATTAGTGATTTGCAAATTATTAGAAAGATTAATTAAAGATCACATAGTGGATTTTCTTGTTAAACATAACTTGATAAACCCATCTCAACATGGTTTTTTTTAAACGAGGTTATGCTTAACAAATATGTTATGTTTTTTGGAAGACATCACTAAGTGGGTAGATGAGGGATCACCAGTAAATATCGTCTACTTAGATTTTCAAAAAGCTTTCGACAAAGTACCACATCAAAGAATACTGCTTAAACTAAAGGCCCATGGCATAGGAAATTGTATAATAAACTGGATAGAAAAATGGCTGATTGACAGAAGACAACGGGTAGTTGTTGATGGGGAGGCTTCAAACTGGAAATTATTTTTTTAGTGGGTTCCACAGGGATCAGTATTAGGACCTATATTAGTCTTAATATATATCAACGATTTGGATGATGAAATAACAAGCAAGGTGTTGAAATTTGCAGATGATACAAAAGTATTTAGAAGGATTAAAAGTGATGGAGATAGACAGCATTTACAAGATGATTTGACAGGTTGATCAAATGGTCTGAAAAGTGGCAAATGCTGTTCAATTTTGGGAAATGTAAATGCCACCATGCAGGACATGGGAACGAAGAGGTAGAATATACAATTGAGGGGGATACTGTAATAAGTACTACTATAAAAGAAAAGGACTTAGGGTTAACCATTGGTGCTGATATGAAGGTTTCTGAGCAGTGCGGAATTGCAACTTCAAATGGAAATCAAATCATTGGATTAATTAGACGAAACATAATGTATAAGGAAAAAGAGCTAATAATACCGCTGTATAAAACAATAGTTAGGCCTCATTTAGAATATTGTATACAAGCGTGGAGGCCATATCGCAGGAAGGACATAGATATGCTAGAAAGAGTTCAGAGGAGAGCAACTAAAATGATACCAAAACTGAGGGATCTTAGTTACGAAATACGCCTAAAGAAATGTGGCTTAACAACACTAGAGACTAGGAGATTGAGAGGAGATCAGATAGAAGTGTTTAAAATAATGAATGGTTATGCAAATATTGATAGAAGGACTAGAGGACATGAAGTTACTTTAGCAAAAGAGCAGTGTAGATTAGATATAAGAAAGTTCTTATTTTCACAAAGGACTGTAAATCAATGGAACTTATTATCTGCTGATTGTGTGGGTGTTAGTAGAGTGAATATGTTTAAAAATAAATTCGACACATATCTCAGAAGGGCGGGATACACATAGATAAAAGGGTCGGACTCTCGATAAACCAAAGGGCTTCCTTATCTACATGCCACCAAAAGAAAAATTCTCTGGGTGGCAATCTTGTTAAATCTTGTTAAACGTATAGTATATAGCATACATAATAATAAATGTTATTTAATATAGCGCCAGATCCAATTATTAATTGTTCGTGGCGCTTTACAACATGTAGAACCCAGATAGAGGTAATAATGATGGCTAAATAAACATGCATTTTCTAAAAGAAATTCTTAAAAAATTAATATTAGTAAAATACAAGTAAATACAGTAATTAAATAAATATACTAAACTAATGATCATAGCTACAGTTCTATGTAGAAATAAGACATTGTCAATTCATTTAACTGAACTAATGTACATGTAGGTATAACACAACTATATAAATAGGTTAATTAATACATAAGAGATATAAAACAAATCAATGCAGAGAGTAAACTATGCCACATTGGACAAGAACGAGAGTCTAAAAAAAATGAGTCTTTAAGCGTGCCTTGAAAGCAGAGAGACAATCAGACGTTTTAATGTCATTAGGCAAAGTGTTCCACAAAGTCGCTGCGGCGACCGCAAACGAATTGTCCCCAGCTTGGACATGAGTCCGCAGGACCGTTAACATGTTATTGTTGGTAGAGCGCATGGCTCTTGTTGGTTTGTATGGGCATACAAAGTCGCATAAATATTTCGGGGCATCGCCATGCACAGCTTTATATGTAAACACTAATAGCTTAAAGTCGATTCTGTGTGCTACAGGCAACCAGTGAAGAATGCATAACAAAGGCATGGCGCTGTCAGTCCGTGGGCGGCGTAGGATCAACCTAGCAGCAGAGTTGTGCATTCTCTGCATTCGAGCGATGTTGTTGACAGAAGTGCCGTATAGAAGTGAATTGCAGTAATCAAGCCGTGATGTAATAATGACGTTGACGACACGTTCCTTTGTCGTCGTTGGGAGATAACGACTCATCTGGTTAATATGGCGCAGGTGAAATGAGCACACACTGACGATGCTTGAAACTTGCTTCTTAAAATCGAGGTGGCGATCCATAACGACACCAAGGTTACGAACACATCTTGAGGCAGTAATCGTAACATCTCCTACGCGTATCACACTGCCGTCAATAAGCTCGGCGGCAGTCTTTGGCACTACGGGAAGATATTCCGTTTTATTGTTGTTCATGCACATGTAGTTTGATGTCATCCACTGATTTACAATATCTAGACACTCCTCCATACGTCGCAGAGTAGCAGCCAACGCAGTCGCAGTGAGGTCAAAATGGCAGTACAATTGCAGATCATCCGCATAATGATGAAAACAAAGTCCATGCGCTCTAATTATGTCGCCAATGGGCTGTACGTACAACGAGAATAACAAAGGACCCAGCACCGAACACTGCGGGACACCCGATGTCACGCAAGTTGTATTCGATGACGCATCACGAATGACCACCCGCTGGGTCCGGCCCTGCAGATAGGGTTGCAGCCAGCCAAGCGCCTTGCCAACAATGCCGTAACGCAACCGAAGCCGCTGGATCATTATCTTGTGATTGATTGTGTCAAAGGCCGCACTAAAGTCAATAAGAACTAGTGCCGTGCGTTGTCTATTGTCTATAGCGGCTTTCATGGCATTTGTTACACACAATAGTGCGGTTTCAGTTGAATGATTCTTCCGGTAGGCTGATTGGAAACAGTCCTCCATTCGCTGATCGGAAATATGAGAGATGATCCTTCGCGCAATAACTTTCTCTGTGACTTTTGACAGATGGCTGAAGTTGCTGACTGGACGGTAGTTGTTGAGTATGTCCTTGTTGAGTGATTGTTTCTTGAGCAATGGCCGGACAATTGCGTGCTTAAGCAGCACAGACATGACTGCCTCCTCGGGTGAGGCGTTTACAATTTGTATGATGATAGGCACGATACTGTCCATGTTGTCATTTAGTTGCTTAGTTGGTAGTGGATCAAGTGAGCATGTCTTATCCGTAGTGCCAAGAATATTAGTGATTTCGGCTGTAGTAGTTGGCTCGAACACTTGAATTGAGTCAGTAAAACAACGTGTCTCGTCCTCTGTCGGGTTAACGGCAATGCGGTAGTGCAAGTTAATCAGTAATTGCTCGATCTTTTCTTGGAAGAAACGTGAGAATTTATCACATCCTTCCTTCACTGAGCATAATTCAGGAAGTTGCATTTTGTGTACGTCGAGTGATCTCAGAATGCGAAACATGTTCTTGTTATTAGCATTCTGTAATTAATTGTCCGCGATAATACTCGGTTTTCTTACTGGCTATCATTGTAGTGCAGTCGTCGCGAGCGGCGACGTATAATTGGCGGTGTATTTCGAGTTTTGTTCTTCTCCACAGATTCTCACACGTTCGCCTCTTCTCTCTTGCTTCGTCGACCTCAGCGTCATACCACGGATGCGGCAAGTTGCTCCTGACGTGTACGTAGCGCCAAGGAGCGTGCTTGTCTAAGCAGTTAGTGAGACAGGTGTTGTAGTCCGATGCTAAGACCTCCGCTTGCTGACGGTCAGCGTGGGCACACATGCCAGAACACACAGATTTAACGTTATCATTGAACACTGTAGCATCCATGATGCGGAAGTTGCGCTTGGTAATTACTGAAGTTTCAGCTGACGGTTTCAACACATTTAATGCC
This sequence comes from Escarpia spicata, assembly GCA_963995525.1. Taxonomy (NCBI): domain Eukaryota; kingdom Metazoa; phylum Annelida; class Polychaeta; order Sabellida; family Siboglinidae; genus Escarpia; species Escarpia spicata. Next base: position 70,466,514 of record OZ023205.1, on the reverse strand, counting down.
AGTTCTATGCGATAGTGGTCCGATATGCTGTCTGGATAAACAACAACAGAATATATAGGACATCTGTATAGGACTTCCGGCAGATGTTTGCTCTGACCACACCCTTTTAATTGGTAAGATCTGCTTGAAATTAAAGAGAGTCAAGACGGTGAAGACGGTCTGGCCATATGCGACAGATAACTTAAAGAAAACAGACATATCAAAACATTTCTACGAGGAAACTAAGAACAGATTCCAAGAGCTACAACAAGCAGCTAGAAAAATGGAGATCATCAGATGAGGAATACAGGAAACTAGACAAGGAAGTAAAAAATAACTGTAGGACAGATTAGAGGAAATGGTTAGAAGAGAAAGATAAAGAAGCGCAAACAGCAGCAGAACGGAATGACTCGAAAACCCTGTTTAGGATTGTGAGAGAGCTAACTGGCACAAAAAGCAATTTTAGCATACCAATAAAAGTCAAAGACGGCAGAGTGCTTCTAACAAGCGAGGAACATGCCACGAGGCCATCACCAGGGCAGAAGTTTCCAAACCCATCGATAGCTTCAAGAACAAAAAGGCAGCGAGCCTCGTTGAAGTATCGGCCGAACTATTGAAACATGGCAAGGACGGGGTTGTAGACGAGTTAACCTACTTGTTCAATCTGATCTGGTCTGAGGAGGAAGTCCCTGATGATTGGAGACGAGGAGTGATCGTGACGTTACCAAAGAAGGGGTGCCTGGGCGATTGCAATAACTGGCGAGGAATAACATTGATGTCAGTGCCTGGAAAGGTTTTCTGCAGCGTGATCTTAAACCGACTGAAGACAGCAGTTGACCAACACCTCCGGGAGGAACAAGCTGGTTTTCAAAGAGGAAGGTCGTGCTGTGAGCATATCTTCACTTTGCGAAACATCATCGAACAAAGCAGAGAGTTCCAGATACCTATTTTAGTCAACTTCATTTACTTTAAGAAGGTTTTCGACAGTGTCCACAGAGATTCGTTATGGCTAATCCTGAAGCTATAAGACATACCAAACAAATATATAGACATTTTCAAATCGCTATATCGAAACACCAACTGCTGCATCAAGACCAACGATGGCTACACAGACATGTTCGATATAGAAACAGGTGTACATCAAGGTTGCATCCTGTCCCCTTTCCTCTTTGTTGTTGTTATCGATTTCATCATCAAGAGAACGTTAAAATGTCCGAACTTAAGTGGATAAATAATAGGTTGACAGACCTTGACTTTGCCGATGATATTGCACTGCTCAGCCACACGCCGGAGATCCTGCATGAGATAACCAATAATTTAAACGATAATGGAGAGATGGTCGGATTACGAATCGGCTATTAGAAGACAAAAACACTGTCAGTTGGTGATTGACCTGACCCCCACATTGTGATCGGTCAGCAAGGCTTGCAGTGGGTCGAGAACTTCCCTTACCTCGGAAGCTACATATCTAGGGAAGGCGACGCTAAAGTAAATGTGCGAGCGAGGATAGGCAAGGCATCAACAGTGTTCCTAAGACTACGTCCAATATGGTCATGTACCACCATCAGAGAAAGGACATAACACTACGTCTTTGCATGTTAATCGTAATACCAACAGCGATATATGCCTGTGAAACGTGGAAGAATACGGCGAGGATATCAAATATAAAAAACTAGACATATTCCATCGACGATGTCTCCGGTTCGTATTGGGCATATCATGGAGAGAGCACATCACCAGTGAAGAAGTGATGAGGAGGGCAGGTCTGGATAGCATGCATGACATAGTTAAGTCTCGACGACGGAGACTAGCGGGACATATCCTACGCCAACCAAGAGATAGAACAGCACATGTAGCAATGGAGTGGGTGCCTGAAGGTGGAAACAGAATGAGAGGAAGGCCAACTAAGACATAGCGCAAGACATTTAAAGAAGATCTGGCAGAAATGGAAATTACCTGGAATGAGGTCAAATAAATTGCGAAAGGCAGTAATAGATGGAGAGTGCTCGTCGCCCGATGTCCCGAAAGGAACAGAAGGAACTAAGTAAGCTAAGTGTTGTCCGAAATGACCCATTTAACTACTACAGCCCATTCAATCAAACTACAATGGAGGGTGACAAACAAACGGGCATATATGAATTCAGTAGCCCGCAACGTAAGGACACACCACAGCAAAATGACAACAGTATAACCGAGCATGAGGTCTGATTTCCACAACTAAGGAATGGATTGCACAGAAAAGACTCTGTCATTGATTCATAGCAGAGAATGTCATTCAATGTGGCCTCTGCAATTGTACCAATCCAAAAGACTTTACCAGAAGTGTCTCACAAACTAAACAGTACGATCCTTGCAGACACGCGAGTTCGGCTCGGAATGAGGCCCTGATGTGATACTCTACGCCGCGTTCTCTTCAGGAGCCCGACCCAAACATGGGAAGTATAACACACCACTTAGTTGATGGGGGTAAATAGGCGAGGCTCGTAAGTCAATGAACGCGGTTCACGTCGGCACTTTTGCCAACACCAAGTATGGTGAACCAACACAGCGATCTAACCCTGATCAGCAGAATCTCAATGACTCTAGGGGTAACCAAATCTGGAATTGAACCTCAACAACGCCCCAACCCCCGCCAACGTGACTATGATAACAGGAATAGTATGGACGTCCCTCGCCGGCCAAGTTACAGAAATATCACTATAAAAAACTTGAGGGTAAACCGGCCGAGTGGGATAATTGGATTCACCAATTCGAGTTTATGACCGAAGCATACAATTGTGGAGAGGATGGGAATATGACACGAATGGGGTCATGTCTGCGAGGGCCAGCTCTGACAGCACACCGTAGCCTGCCCAGAGAGGAACGCCACGATTATAGCGGGTGTATAGACTATCTCAGTATGCGATACTGCCACCACAGACCCACCATTAAGACAACACTAAGAGCAGAGTTGTCTGTGTTGAAACAGGAAGAGGGGGAGAGTCTGGGCACCTTCGCAGACAGAGTATTTGTCGTAACAGTAGATGCCTACATGGATATTCCGAAAGGACTATACGATAGCCTGTCTGTACCAAGCTTCCTACGAGGCATCCGTGATCGGAATGCCGCCCAGGAAGCTATGGAACCCGACAACAATCCGTTCGGCAGTGGAAGCGGTGCAATATAAGAACCATAATCCCTCCAGAGAGGATAACCGAGGTGATACTCGTGAACGGTATTGGACTCATAATCCCCCTCAAGGTGATAACAATTATAGAAGCAGCCCCATTCCTCGTCACGATAACCCCGTCTTCCCAACAAAAAATATGATGGGATGGATAAACCACCGTCAAACTAAATAAGGTGAATCCAGTTGGCCATGGGTCTACCAGAACCCTTTGGGGTATTGGCCAACCAACACACAGAAACAACAAAACAACTCCATGTATAAACACCAGCCAAGACAATTGTAACGGGTTAGATGTTACATTAAATTTTGGCCAACCAACGCATACTAGTAACAAACCTACTTCGTGTATGTCCACTATTCAGGACAATCGTAATGGGGTGGGTGTTAGTATAAACAGCCCGAGTCTTACGGGCGGGTATTGACCAGTCAACACATAGTGACAAGAGCACAACTTCAAGAATGCCCACCAGTCAGGACAATTTAAAAAGATTTAACAATATAGCCATCCAGAAAATTAACTCTAGGTGGCAGGTGGACAAGGAAGCCTTTTGGCTTATCAAGAGTCCAATACTTTTTTATTTACGTGTATCCCGCCCTTTTAAGCTATGTGTTCATTTTATTTTTAAACATATTCACGCTACTAGCACCAACACTATCAGGAGTTAATATGTTCCATTTATTTACAATAAAGTAGGTGTCATATTAAATACTCCCAGTGCTAATGGGGGAGTGTCAAAGTGGTTGTTAATCCAATCCAATGGTAATGCAGTTTGCGTTAAAGTAGATATTAAGCGTAGTAATTGGGCAAGTGTTGAGGCCGACACAATAGTTGCAGCACCACGCTGGACTACTGATCAACAATCGCACGAATATAACAGCCAGTCTACAAACATGTCCAACAAACTGGGCAACAGTAACGGAGAACACAGTGAAGACCCTCTGGTGGTCAGGAGTACACACACGAGTCCAACAATCGGCCATACATTGTTATTCCCAGCCCTGATTAACGGTAAGAAAGTACTGAGGGTGGCAGACACTGTCACTGAGGGCGGCAGACACTGCCACTGAGTATGGCAGACACTGCCACTGACGGTGGCAGACACTGCCGCCCAAGTGTCCACGGTCAATCAATAATTTATTAACTCATTAGAACATGTAACTGCCATTTCCTCGGAGTTCATAACCATTAAAAATGCAGAACAAGACTCGTATATGCAATATCATTTAATCAAGAAACTCCCATTAACCATACAACAAAATCAGTACAGGATTGATGAGGTGGTGGGTTTATCCTGGGCTCGATTTTTTATTAGGGCATCACAATATAGTGGAAGTTGACAACAGAGTTGTAATAATGGACTGTGTTACTGTTCCTTCCTTTATGAAAAAGAGGACAACAAAGAGTTATAATGTAGGTAGAATACAACTAACCCAACGCATCGTAATTCCACCAAAACATGGGGATGATATGATGGTCGAATGCACTAACCCTGCATGTAATATCTACGTCACTTCATCGGAAATGACGGACGAATTAATCATCCCGTCTTGTATAATTAACGGGGGAAATGGGCTCGTTATTATGAAGATTATCAATGACTCCAAAAAACCGATTACCTTACGACAAGGGAAAACACTAGTTCAGGCAGTGGAATTGGATGCCATATTAGATACTAGTTTAGAGCCATCTGGAGAAAGCATTCAGGTCAGTCGTATTGAAATGTCATGGAATATTAGTGGTGATAATGGACCATCGTGGGAGGAGGTAAACACTATCAATGAAACACCATCGTCTACTGCAATGTCACTTAGTCCCGACGATAGTTTAGACGAGACGTATGTTTCCACTACACTAAAGGAGGTGGATTCTCACATACCGCCATATTTAGATACATGTTTACAAGAGCAAAAAACATATATATTAGGGAACAAGTTGCACTATGTCTCCTACTAGTTAAATGTAGTGATGTTTTCTCCAAGAACAGTAAAGATTTGAGAAAATGCGCCATTTTCTAATTATTCAAAACGAAGACTCCATCAGGGAATGGTTAAGGCGCACCCCACTAAAATTCCAAGATGAGGAAGAAAAAGACACTGACGGCCATCTACATTAGAGTGCGCATCTGCGTCCGTGTTAGTAAGAACAAAGATGGGGAAGTAAGATATACAATTGATTATCGACAATTTAATGTGAAAGATGCCTTTCCGTTGCCCCTGATCGAAGAATATATCGACAGCCAGCCATAAGACGGCGTTCCTAAACAATTATAGCCTTTTCCAACACGTTACAAATGCCCAGGGTTTATGTAATGCATATATGCCTCGTTCCAAAGCGTCAAGCATCTTGTTCTACGCGGTCTCGCATGGAAAAAGATATTAGTATGCACGGATGACGTAATTGTATTGGGAAGGAGCTGTGAGGAGTCCCTCAAAAACTTGGAAGTCGTTCTCCAGAGATTTGAGGTGCACAATTTAAACCTGAGGTGCATAACTTAAACCAGAAACCAAAAATGTGTCCTTGTTTAGCACGTTTGAGGAACTAAAGCACGTAATGACAACTACGCCATTGCTGGCTTTCCCCAACAACGTGGACCCATTAATCCTCGATACAGATGCTTCAGATGTGGCAATTGGCGCTGCCCTGTATAAGGTACAGAATGGAACAGTACGTCCAGTTTCCTTTGCGTCGTACGCTTTGACTCAATATAGCAACAATACTGCAATACTCGCTTTTACAAACACTACCTGCTTGGCCGTGAGTTTACTCTAAGGACAGATCACGTATCTATTCCGCTTCAAACACCCTGAAGGCCAGCTTGGTAGGTGGCTGGAAGAATTGACTCAGTACTCTATGTCTATCCAACATAGATCTGGTGTCAGGCATTATCGCGAATACCAAAGGAACATGAAATATGCAATTGTGATGAGGCTGGCAAAAAGTAAGTTTTCCACCTTGCGGTGGCTATCTATGTTGTACAAAACTAAACAACAATGGGGAAAGTTCGAGGAGGAAGTTCATTATGTAGTACCATTAGCAATAAGACAACTCAATGTACCCAGTGAAGTTTAATGGGCGAGGAACAAATCGGCCCAAACTATATGAACCAATACAGCTCACTGGAATTACGGGAGTAACATTATATAGAAACTGAATTACGACACGTAATCACCTGGTTAGAAGGGGAGTCCCCTACACAAAAGGACATACAACTCCAAGGGGTGGGTACCCGAAAATTATGGAACAATAGGGATCGACTCCATATGTAGGATGGGCCTTGCATTGTTGTTTGGAGGAAGAGATTGTTCCACCTACACTAAAGTTGTTGGTAACGTAATCAATGAGACATGAAGTACCCTAATTGACCCACGATAACAGCATCGGAGGACACCGGGGAAGAGAGAAAACATACGCAAAACTTGGGAAAAGAAGCTTTTTTTCTGGCCCTGTATGCGCAGGGACTGTTAATTGTTTGTGGACACTTGTGTTGTAGGCCACATTAACAAAGTGGGACGACCACAGCGTGCACAGTTGCTCCACTATCAGGTGGGTGTCCCTTGGGAACGGGTAGACACGGGCCATTTACAACGAACGAATCTGGTAATAATACGTACTCATGATGCTGAACCGATTCCCTCGTTGGCTACAGTAACTTGCATAGCCAGAAAAAAAAAACCTGAAATAACAGCTAAGACGTTCTTCGAACAGTAAATTACCAGGTACGGCGCCACTTTACAGGTATACACCAGGGGAGGACGTTTGATAGTAAATTGTTCACCGATCTATGTAAGTTAATGCAAGTCGAAAAGGCTAGGACAACTAACCGACCATGTTGTAATGGTCAAGTAGAGCGACAAAACCAAATTGTTATCTCCTTTATCAGGTGTTATCTTACTGATAACATTTCCCAATGGGACGAACACCTGGCTACACTGGGTATGAGCCTACGATCCACGGTGAATAGTTCACGCCAAATATGTTACTATTAGGGCGAGAAGTGTGTATTCCTGAAGAAATCCTATTTGGGCTCCGTAATGTAAATTCCCTGAGACAATCACCAGCTAATTATCTCAAGGATGATGTTGAGAAAATCAGAACAACTTCCATTGCAGTACGTAATAACCTACGTATGGCACAAAACCGTCAGAAAAGATATTATGACACACGAGCCCCAATTCTAGAAAAAGCATTTGATGTGTGTGACCTAATGTATATCCGTAATTCTGAGGCAAACGTGGGGCAAAATAAGAAATTCCTCCCGATATTGAAAAGGCCATTTTACGAAAGTAGTGTCGTGTTTCTTATACCGTATCACGGCCCATAAGCCGGAATACGTGAATCACCATGACAAGCTTCTTATATGCGACGACCGTGATGTCCCCCTATGGATAAGACGGAAGCGACAGGTAATCCTCAAATTGGATGGGCGGCCTCCCACTGAGGTCATGACCATTGACGATCCGCTAGACGGTGTTAGGTCATTACTCAACTCTAACCAACCATTAATTAGACGAGAAATGGAAATGACAACTACACAAATCACGCGAGGGTCGACGTATCAATCGACCCCGTAGGTATGACAACTAACTGTAATTACAACAACTATGTTAGAGATGGATGCCACCGATACCGATGGCACCACTACCCCTATCAGGAACTGGAGGCCATCCCAGTCAGTCCCCATTAGCACTGCCACGCCGGGCAACCTCCAGCACCTACTCAACGCAGCAAAAGCCACATTGAAGTCGTATGTGACATCGGGTGGCGTGCACGTGACATTAGACGCAACTGTCTATGCACGTCCACCCCCCACATATGCCCTAGTAGTACAAGGCGCCAGGGTGACAATTCTGCAGCAGGGCACCAGCACGGTCATCCCTACCACCCCATCCCTATACACGGGGATGCCGGGGCATAGCAGTCCCCCTGTGCTACCCCACGCACGAACCCTGTGCACGAGGGCAATACCAGCCACCACCTTACACAGGGGTACCACTCACACGCACCACATATAATCCTCGCACATCACCGCCACTCGTGTGCAGCGTTTGCACGGGAATAGATTAAGTGGGGACGGGCAGTAGCCCAGATGCACCACCGCCACTCATACGCAAGATATGCACAAGGGTAACACCAGTGGCGACGTGCAGTAATCCTGACACAGTACCCGCTGTGGAGGATGCCCAAAACATCGAGGCAAGGGCCCCCATCTTTTATTCGGTAAGCAATGGCGGCGACGAAATAGATGCCAGAGATCACATGTATCTCACCCCCCCCCCCCCCCCCCCCCCCCCCCCACCTCCTGTCACCTATGATGATGAACGTGAAATGGTGGCAGCAGTCCTTAATTATTATCACCAGCACCATTACAAGGGATGGCCTTGTTACGGCTGAGGGGAAGGAGACTGTTTTCTGGTGATGCAGCGCAACATGCGTTGTCTACTGCCGAAACAACCCCACCCAGGAAGAGGAGATCGTTACAAGCTGTGCTGCGGCAGTGCAGCGTGCGTGAAGCAGCCGCCGATTGCATGCGACTCCATGTCGAGGTAGCACGCTTACCTTGGAATTTCCATCTAGATACCGCTTGCTGGCTGCGTCAGCAATAGTTTGGCGTCCTACCTCCTGTAGGGGCTCATCTGGCCGTGCATTCTGTGGAGGATAGAAAGAATCGGAAATTTACTCCACATTTTGCTAGATCGGCGTATTCCACGATGGAACTCCTCGAGAGAACGCGGAGAATGGCCCTCATCCACACCTTTGAGAAGCTGGTCGTCCTCTTTAGGAAGAGAGGGTGGTACCCGAAACAGGGTTCCCGATTTAACGTGGCCATGCGGGTCATGTTAGCCGAAGTAGCCGAAGTAGCCGAGATGATGGGCCGACCCATTGCTGCAGTTGACATTCGGCTGAGCCCACCCAACCCCTTGGTGGCGCTCATCAATCGGGACAGCATGGGAAGGATGTTGGCGGAGCTGCCACCCCACAAGCAGTACACCTTCAGAGAATGGCTAGTCCCGTCTGCCTCATTCCATGGGACTCACACCGAAAAGCAGTCCGCCATGGATGCCCTCTGCCACCTACAACTACTACAGACTAGGTGAGGGCGAGCGAATACCAGGCGACGGGGACACAGGAGAGAACTGATCTCCCATTTGACTTCACCACAGAACCTGTCCAAGCGTTTTCCCTCTGGCGAGAAGATAGTATGGTCAACCTCATCGCAGTGGTGGATAACAGAGTTTTTCCAGACGACTGGTTGCGGCCTGTCATAAAGGGTGTCACCGTCGGTCAACAGAAGGTGGTTATAAAAAACCATTTACGATGTTCACCCTCAACTTCTCGCGCGTCATGTATGAGGCACTGGCCATATTTGGGGAGAACACACACCTGCGCCAACTGATACATGTTCACTGTACTACAGACAGTGGGTACAGCAATTTACGAACAGTGTGTTCGGGATCACCAACAAGCCTGTGTCCGCTCCAGGGCTTGGCGAACTGGCACGACGGATCGACATATACCGGCTGATGCACCATCACCCACCCTTTACCCCTTTCACACACCACTGCACAACAATAATCCTGCCCTGTATATACACTCCAACCCCACCCACACGGAGCAGCCAACACGATCCACCAGACCGCACAGCGTTACACGTCCCTCAACGACACTCAACGCCCAGCTGCCGGATCACTGTGTTTGCCACCGCTGGACATGTACAGCAACCACACCTATCTACATCCGTACGACAACCCAGAGCAGAGCGAGCCACTTAAGTTACCATTACATTTTCAGCTCGTTCCCCACAACAATGTAAATATCGTAGAATGTTTCTATGCCAAAAATCAAGATATTTCGATTTTTGACTTTATGCATGAACACGCCAGCAATTACAATTTTGTTGGCACCGTCTGCATTTTCACGAATTCTTCAATGTGATTTGCCGTGTTTGTTATAAAAAAAATAAGTATGGTGGAAGCAAGTGACAACATTCTAGATTATGTTCTCAATCAGTTATTTGAAAGTTGATGGGAATCATCTGAAGAAAACTCATCTGAAGTTCTTAGGTCTTAGAGTTAGGTCGGGTACTCGAAACTGCCCAATCTTGGGCTAACGCAGGAGTTTGTGGTGTTTGTGCATATGCGCTGTGGCTTGCGTAAATGAATACATTATTTAAAGGCAGTTAAGGTGATTGGGTGTGCTGAATGGAAGGTTCATGTGGGCTGTTTGGAAAGCAATGGGGCTTTCTATTTCAGCGATTTGTGTTGGGATCATGCTCCATATACGCTCTGGGGTAGAAGGAGAAAACAGGTACATCAATTAATGCGGCACCTGGGGGCTACATAGAGGGTACATTTTCTTGATATTGATAGTGGCCACATTTCATGATTTTGATAACGTTATTTAAATTTGTACGAAATGTCATGGCGTGTTTGATAACGCGTCCTCGTTCAATAGTTGGCTTGTAATTGATGGTTTGGCGTCTATGAAAATTATTAACATATCTGGCAGCATAGTTTTGTATTTGATCAAGGTGCTTAATTTGGGTGGCAGTGTGTGGGTTCCACATGGGAGATGCATATTAGAGTTCTGACCAGATTAGCAAATTACAAGCATTTTTTTTTTACTTCGGGTTTGCATGGACCAAGGATTCTTTTAATTATGCCTAGGACTTTTGAGAATTTGGAAAGTATTTCGATGATGTAACTTGCCCAGGTTAATTTTGAATCTAATTTTACTCCGAGATACGGATGGCTCGATACTGTAGCGATTGGCATATCGAAGAGTGAACATGAGTGTAGTATGTGTTTAGTTTTGTTTGTTATTGGGAGGTGGACACAGTTAGAAATGTTAAATTCCATTTGCCATTCGTCACACCATGTTTGGAGTTGGATCAGGTCAGTTTGAAGAATGTCACGGGTCGGTTTCTTACGACATATAATGCTGTCGTCTGCAAAGAGGCGTATGTGAGATTGGATGTTTTCGTTTATGTCACTTATATAGAGTAGGAAGAGGAATGGTCCTAGGACTGAGCCCCATGTGGAACACAATATGTAACATCTGCTGTGTCCGACACGACTCGATTTACTGAGACTCCCTCTTTACGGTTCGACAGAAATTATTTTATCCAGTTTTGTGTTTCCAGTTATTCCGTAGGAGGCGATTTTGGACGCGTTTGTGGGGGACTTTGTCAAAAGCTTTGGCAAAATCAAGTAGGATTGCATCTATTTGTCTCTTGTTGTACACAGCAGTAATCCAGTTGTAGCATAGTATGTAATTCTCGTGGGACACAATAATCATGATCAGAGCAAGATTGATCGGAGTAAGAGCAATGACGTAATTTTTCGGTGGAAGTCAAAGGTCAGAGGTGAAGGTAAAATGACAAGGTAAAGCGACGCTCCCTGGAGAATAGGTCAAGGACAAAAAGTGTCCCCTGGTGAATAGGTGATCAACTAAATAAATCTCAGATAGGTGAAATGACATTATTAAATACGTCACTGCGCATGCGCAATGGTGTGTTTCTTTGTGTAGCATAGGTGCTTAACCATTTTGGGTATAGCGCCCTCAAGCGTATACATTTAGAACTAAAAAATAGTTCAAATTTTGGCGAATAGACCTTGAACTAGAAAATTATGTCATTTACGTTTAATATACAGGTCTAAGACCTTCCCATCAACCTACTTCCGGTTAACGTACAGTTTCAATATGTCTTTTTAAGCCTACTTCCGTTTAGCGTACATTTTCACAATATCTTCTTGAGCTTATTTCCGGCTACCGTACCGCTTCATGATATCTTTTTAAGCCTACTTCCTGTTTCTGTACAGGTTCATGATGTCTTTTTAAGCGTACTACCGCTTACCCTACTGGTTAATGATATCTTGTTAAGCCTATTTCCGCTTACCCTACAGGTTAGCGATATTGTTGTAAGCCTACTTCCGCTTACTCTACATTATCACGATGTATTTTTGTGTCTACTTCCTGTTACCTTACACGTGAACATTTGTTTATTTACTTCGGATATTGTACTGTTATACTGGGAATATCGCTCATCTGGACAGTACGGCGCGGGAAATGTCGCCTTCGCTGACGCGGAATCATAGCGTTCACCTGGACACATTGACGACGAACAATAACAGCTAAACTGGTGTCCACTCAAGTGCGTTAACGGTTAGCCATTGTTTGTGGCTAACCGTCTGACCCTCTCTAGGTGTCAACCAAACCATTATGCCTAAGGCAAAGCCGCCCAAGACCGGAGCGGGCGTAAGTGGTGCAACCGCGGCCACTGCTGTTGATATCCACCTAGAAGTAAGCGCCGATGCGAACGAAAGCCAGCAAGATGTTAAGAGGCGTGCTTGCAAAGCGCGGTAGCTGAAACCAACAGGAGGGTGGACTGTTTTATGCGTGAGAAAACCACGACGCTGACCATAATTTATGCCATATGCCATATATGTGTGTATGAATCTGTACTTATCAATTGCCACTATTCTGATATTTGTTTAAGGAGTATATCGTACGCTGTTGATGACTGTTTAGAAAGCATCTTTATTCAGATACAAATTAGTGAACACGAAAAAATCAGTGTCGGTCATATGTATATATAGAGCAAATGTAATGACCATCTGTCATTCATACTGGGAAATCTCACCAGTAAAATTGTTTACATGTGGGGTGATTACAATGTAGATATATTGCACTGCGAAGAGCAAGGTGAATAAAAAGACTCCAATGATCAAATGTTCAGCTCAGGATTATATCCCTTGATCAAATAGGCCCACACGAATAACAAGCACGACTGTTAGTAGAATAGATAACTTTGTTATGTTCTGAACAGTGTAGAAACAAAATGTGAGGCATTGTTTTAAGCGATGCTACAGATCATATGACAATTTTCGTCCTGTGTTACAACAGCACTTATGTAGTTATTAACGATGAACCAACATAAAATTGTAACAGAACGTTAGATGAGAACGCATTAAACAGATTTGAGCACAATCTTAATTACGCAAACTGGGACACTGTAATGAACGAATCCAACCCTGATTTAGCTTTCTCGCGCTTCATGCAAATATTAAAGTAACACTTATAACGATGCCTGTCCTGTACAAATGACAACGTATTCAGGAAGACAAAAAAGATCAACCTTGGTTATCAAGTGGGCTAAAACAAACGTTTGCATAAAAAAATAACCTGTACTTAGCGTTTCTAAAAATTAGGACATAATTAACAGAAAGCCGCTACAAAAAAAATAAAAAAATAAGTTAAAAAAAGTAGAAAAGAGAAACTATAATAAAAAAACTCGACGATAATAAGACTATCATAAGAGAAACAGTGAAAACTCTTAACAGCCTAAAGGTAAAAGAAAATTTGATTCCACATATTTAAACAAGTTTCATGTTGGTGAAAATCTAGTAGTATTAGTATATTCCTGCCCGGAAACAAAGCCAACCGACTTTGTAAAACGTACTGTGTCACAATCAATGTATATGTCCCCCGTTACTGAAGAAGAGGTACTCGAAATTTTGCCTAGGTGCATAAGTAAAAACCTCCTAAGTACACGATGGAATCAGCATACAAACAGTTAAACGTGTAATAAAGCAAATTCTACAGCCGCTAACCCACATTTTAACAGATCTTTGATCAGCGAACGTTATTCCTATATTTAAGTCGGGAAATCGTTTTAAATTTTCTAATTATAAACCATATCAAAAATACTTGAAAACAATATTCAACAAAAGGCTAACGTCTTTCATTGAAACACAACACATATTGACTAATGAGCTGTATGGCTTTAGAAATAATCATTCAAATTCACTAGCTTTAAGAGAATTTGTTGAAAAGGTGACTTCCGCAATGGATCAATGCCAAAGCTCAATTGGTGTCTTTATTGATCTAAAAAGCCTTTGACACTGTTGACCACAATATACTGATAAGTAAATTGCATTGCTACGGATTAAGGGGTCAGGCTCTGGACTGGATAAAAAACTACTTAGCCAACCGTAAACAATATGTATGTTATAACAACAATAACTCAGAACAAAAGGAAATCAAGTGTGGAGTCCCGCAAGGTTCAATCCTTGGCCCATTGTTATATATTATGTACATAAATGACATGTGTGAAGTCTCAAAATTGCTTGATATTATTCTATTTGCTGATGATACAAACATGTGTTATTACGCTAGTAACACAGATGATGTAAGCACTGTTGTTAACAACGAACTAAATAAACTAGACCTGTAGTTCCGAGCGAACAAAGTATCGCTCAATGTGAACAAAACACATTTTATAATGTTTAACAATAAAAAACAAAACTAGTTAGATCTCTCTCAGTGCCACTGGACTCAGTGTTTGAACTTTAACATGTCCATTTTCGAATACCACCCAAGGCTGTACTCTCACTTTTTAAAAGAAATGTAGTTGATTGATTCCATGATTCATGTGAACTAAAATTGTACAGGGCAGAGGCAGAGCTATGTTAGAAAATAAGCAGGAATTAATTCCCCTTTTCAGGCTTTTGTTCTATCCCCGTCGACACTCTTCACATTCGCAGTAATGGCTATGAATGTATTAAAATACTCGTTCAGACCTTCTGCTTTTAAGAATCCCTCTGATATTATATTTCCAGCACTATCTTCTAGAGGACCGACCTTATCCTGAACTTCCTGTTTGTTCCGAACATATGCATACAAATTCTTGCTGTCTTGTTTTATATTACAACCTAATTTTTGTTCATAGCTTCTCTTCGAATTTCAGTTGTAGCTTGGTTTAGTGCTTCTTTATAAATGTTGTAGTCTTCGTTATTTCCAGTGCTGTGCTGTGCGCCTTATCATAGAAATAAGCAGAACAGACCGTTTGCAGAGCATGTGGGAAGATCATGTCACGAAGAACAACTGGCTGCTTTCGAAGCTTGAAATTCCATACATCTTCCCGCGTGACATGTATAACTAGATTACGAAGTCCTTACATTATTATGGTGACTCGGCTGCGCCACCCAGAGATGATGGTGAGCAAGTTATACAAGATCCGATTCCTCACTGATCATCTCAAGAAACAATTTGCTGATGAATTCAAGTTGCTTTCGACAAATGTATGGTCCTTTTCCATGGTTGATTGTCGTTCAAACAGTTCCACAAAGACACACCTACGAACTGGGGATCAAGATATGGATGCTGCCGATTCAAAGAAGGGTTACAACGTGTCCTTTGATGTGTATAGCGGCAAGGATGCATATATTGACACTTTGAAGAACGTGGGAAAGGTGAGGTGAGCGATGTTGTGATCATTCTCTTTTTCGTCGCTTTAATACAAGTGTTATTTTGGTTGCGACGATTTGACATGCCTGGCTGCGGGACAGTCTTAACGAACAGAACCGGATTTCCCAAGCAGCTGAAAACTCCAAACAATAAGAAGCAGTGAGTGAGACTACGATTGACTGCAGTGCCAAACGATAGGCATTCTTGCTACTAGATGATGTGACAAGAAGAACATTTACTTTCTGTCGGACCACCTGGTGGCAGATGTTGACGGCTTTGAAGTGGAAAGGCACAACAAGAGAAGAGGCAAGGTCGGTGTGCCGTGTACTCCCAGCGTGGTTGAGTACAACATGAACATGGGAGCTCTCAACCTCAATGACAAGATGTGTCGACTTGACAAGACTCGCCAAACATACAAGTGGTACATCAGAATTGACCGTAAGTGTGTCGCGTGGGCTTTCTTCAATGCGGTTGTGATCGAGGCGAAGTTCCATGGATGGAAGAGGGATTTCCTGCAGTTCACAGTTGAATTCATTCATCAGCTGATCGCAGAGAACTCCTAACGCAGCAAGAAGCGAGGTCGACCATCGACATCTGCCACTCTGCCTGCTCGCATTATAGACATATGACACATGCCAGTGAAGGGGGTAGGCAATGATCACTTGTGTGTCGTGTGTTCCGAGAAGCATCGTCATTTTGGGAAGGTTAACCTCAAGCAACCTGTGCAGCGGTGTTTCCGTGCAGATGTAATCAATGGAACCACTAGATATATGGCAACTATATCGAACGGCGTTCCTGTGATAGGCATATCCCCCAACGGTACCTTCGTATTCCTACCCTTCGGAATGGTCCTCTGAGGTACGTAGCACGACTGCACGTATCATTGACCATTTCCAGCTACACCTGGACAGTAGAAATTTGATGTCACTTTTTCCAGCGTCTTCTTTCCACCTAGATGTCCGCCTAGGATTGAGTCATATGCAACTTCGATCACGCTCTGCCGGTGCTTCATTGGCAACACTAACTGAGTTGTACTAACATACCCTCTCTTTGCTGATGACACATGCTCCCTATGCAAGATTGACTTTTCCAATTAGAAGGTTTCTTGCCATTTCGCTCTCGGTCTGTGACCTTTGCCGTCAGAGATCCAAGTTCGTATCTGCGATAAAATAGGATCCTCTCCTTGCAACCGCTTCAACTCTTCACTGTCGACCTCCATATCTGTACTCTTGACAACTTTCAATGGGTTCATAGGTTTGACAACTTGTTGTGCCCTTGTTACGACTGCATAATTTACGTCGGCTGAATTATGCACACATTCTGACTCTCCTGGCATTGCCTCGCTTCGTTCCTCTTTCGTTTCAACATTTGTTTCCATCGTTGGCGTCCAATTGCGATCCGGATCGCTCGCATCGCGTGCTCCTGGAATACTCCCCACAACTAAGTCGTATACCGGATTTTCAATATTCAACGCTTGCAGCGTCCCGAGTAATACGGCGTGTCTATATTTATCCTCACCACCGGTGTTTCAAACACCTCGCCCTTGATCATTAAGCAGAGTCTATTCTCTGTATTTGAGTAGGGGTGGTGGTGTCGCATTTATGGTTTCTGATTTGTTCAAGGTAGCAATCCTTCAATCATCTGTATACCACAGCTTCGAGGTATTTTGTATTCTTATAAAAGTTTCATCTATGTCTGCTAATTGTATTTGCATATATCGTCCTTCTGGAAAAACAAGTACATTTTTTTATGATTTTCAAAATTTTCTTGAAACAACATTACAGTTACATGAAGAATTATATAGTCTAGGTGATTTCAATATCCATGTTGATTTACCTATCATTAATACTATGTTATTCAAGGATGCATTTCAAACATTTGACTTACAACAGCATGTCACATTCCCTACTCATATTCATGGGCATTGGCTCAACTTGTTTATCACTAGGTTAAACTGCAATAACATCAAGGCGGTATATGTTATTGATGGATTATCAGATCACCATACTGTGTAATTATTGTTTTGTGTCTCAAAATCGAGTCAAGACCAGCACAACAACTTATTACGTTCCGACCGATACATGATATTAATATAGACATTCTTTGTGAGGACCTTGCAAATTCAGATATCTTAATTCAGCCAAAAACTACACTGTTTGAGCTAGTAAACCAGTTCTACGTTACACTAAATAATCTTCTTGATAAACATGCCCTAAACAAACACAAACAGTAAAAGTTCGTCCACCGTCACCATGGATGTCACTAGACATAGTACAAGCAGAACGTCGCCGTCGATATCTTGAAAGAATTTATCGAAGTACCCGTTCACCCCTTGATCGGTCCCGCTATACTAAGCAGTTACATCTGTGCAACCACATGATGTCAAAATCAACATCAGACTATTAGACGAATTTAATATAAACAAAATTCTGAAAACCATCGCCAAATGTGGAAATCCATCAATAGTGTCCTTCATCGGAAGAAACCAAAAGTATTGCCTGATACCTCTTCATTGGATACATTATGCAGCATGTTTTCAAAATACTTCACGAATAAGATTGCTTACATTCGATCACGTTTTGTTATTAATGACGTTGATTACAAGTTTACTGAACAGCCGATTGTTGATAATACACTGCAATGTGTTACACCTGCAACTACAAATGAAGTTCGCACTATCATACAAAAATGTCCTAACAAATCGTGTGGTCTTGACCTTTTTCCAATATTTCTACTGTAGAGTTGCATTGATCAACTGGTTTATCCTATTATAAATATGTCAATGCAGGATGGTATTGTTCCATGCGAATTCAAGCAAGCTCTTGTAAATCCTCTTATTAAAAAACAATGTATGTGCAAAAATTACCTTAAAAATTACCGTCCTATCTCAAATCTTAATTTTCTGTCGAAAGTATTGGAGAAGGTTGTTGCATATCGACTTCATGAAGACATTTATTCACAACATTTATTAAATGATCTACAATCTGCATATAAACGATTTCATTCAACTGAGACGGCTTTTCTTAAAATACACAATGACATTGTGTGCAGTATGGATAATAGCAAATTGACTGCTCTCACCTTACTAAATCTATCAGCTGATTTTGATACAATAGATCACAACATTCTTTTGCATCGCCTTAATAGACATTTTATTTTGGTATATTTGGCACGGCTCTTCAGTGGTTTAGTTCATATTTTCAGACCGATACCAAAGCATTAAAATATCTGGCTCACTGTCTTGTCCAGAACATCTTCCATTTGGTGTCCCACAAGATTCTGTCCTTGGCCCTGTTCTATTTAGCTTATACACTACATCCCTTAGTCGAGTCATAACTAACCATAATATAAATTATCACTTGTATGCTGACGACACACAGGTATATATATCACTTTCACCAACTGACTCACAGACATCTCTATCAACTTTAAATGACTGTCTCACTGACATCTTGCTGTGGATGGAAGCAAGTAAATTGAAACTAAATCCAGATAAAACTGATCTAATTATTATTGGCATAAAACAAAAACGAAACAAGGTTGTTAACTACTTTCCAGTTAAATTGCTTGACAATGATACATCACCATCAGATACTGTTCGTAATTTAGGTGTTATCTTTGACAGTGATTTCAGTTTTAAGCAGAACATTTCTCAATTATGTAAATCCTGTTTCTACCATATACGTGATTTCCGCCGAATTCGGCGTTATTTGACTTTATCTACTGCTAAAACAATATCAGTATCTCTAATTAGCAGTCGCCTTGACTACAGCAACTCATTCCTAAACGATATTGCTAAAAAGGACTTAGCTAAACTCCAACGTGTACAGAATTGTTTAGCACATGTAGTACTAAAAGCACCTCGTTTCTCACCATCTCTGCCTCGTCTTAGACAGTTGCATTGGCTTCCAGTTACATATCGAATACAATTCAAATTAGCCAGTACCACATATCGTACCCTTTCTACGCACCACCCATCCTATTTGTTTGGTTTCCTTCGTTTTTCCGATATCCCCAGGAATCTCAGATCATCTGTTTCACAACAACTTTTAATTCAGAAAACCAAGCTTAACATTGGAAAACGTGTTTTTCTGTAGCTGCACCTAAAATCTGGAATCAACTCCCTATCGCTTTAAAATCATCTGAGACTATAAATACCTTCCGTAAAAAACTATACTTATTTATTTGAAATTGCGTTCCCACCCTAACCTTCGGCAGTCCCTTCCTCTAATGACGATTCTTACTTGTCCCTGTTAAAGATTTTGCCCAATGATTCTTGTATTTTGCGCCTCTGAGCTCAGATTTCTGGGGATTTAGGCGCTATAGAAGATTGTCATTATTATTATTGTTCAGTTCACCGTCTCAGCTCGTGCTGCATCGATACCAACTGCAACCATGACGTCTACACTATATAATCATGACCATCATATCATAATTATTTCATATATATTATTTGTCATTTACAATCACCCCTTAATTCATGTACCGGACGAGCCCCCAAAATTGTCACCTAGGTGATGATACTGGATAGTAATAATATCGCAATAATATAAATTAGCCGAACACAGTTTAATGAAACATAAACATAGAGTGTATACGCATTACCCTGTCACATTGATAGAAATCATAACAGAACAGAACAGAAGTGGATTTATTTATCCAGACTGTACATCCAATAATAATATGACAAATTATATTATAAGAAGGTGTACATTGAGGATGATGGAGACTCCCACTAAGACTAGAAAAGAAGTCGCTTCCGTGGGAGCCACACATAGTATAATTACAGTTCAGTTTCTGTTGAAAGAAAAAAACTTGTTTATTATCTAAGACATAAGCAGTAACATAAAATAAGATACATCGTCAGTGAACAAACCAAGATAGATTATTTTATTATAAGATGTATGTTCATAGAATGTGGTGCGGAAAGCAGTATTTTATGGTGTTTGGGTGTGCGTGACATCAGTGTGGTTGATTGCGTGTATACATGCAGGCATAACATTTAATGTTTGTGCACGTGTTGTTGTAGTTATGAATGAAATGGTTCTTAGCGTAGTTTAAAAAACCATGTAAACTGTGTGTATACAGTTTAGCTATCACACTAAGGGAAGTGTTGTTAATTGTGTTTTGTAAACTGTATTTAAGACATATGAATGATTTGTACCGTAAATGTGAATTTTGTGTTGGTTGCGTGTATTGTGACCATGAATCATGGTATTTGTAGCTATTTTCCAACTTAGAGGATAGCAGGTAATTTGCTACGTATAAATTTATAGTAATTCGTGAAGGGCTAAAATATCATTTACTTTTAGTAAGTTAAATTTTTTGAATAACGGATCAGTGTGAGCGTAAAAATGACTCAAAGTTATTATGCGTATAGCCCTTTTCTGAAGTTGATTAATTCTTTGAGAGTGGTACCCCCATGTTGTTAAACAGTAAGTTATGTGTGGTACTAATAATGTATTATACAATATTATTTTTATTCTCATTGGCAGAATTTGTTTTTAAGTCTATTTAGTAGACCTATTATTCTGGAACATTTGTTTGATACATTTTCAGAGTGTTTTCTCCAGTTTAGATGTGTATCCAAAGTTAATCCCAGGAAATTAACACTGTCAACTTTTGTAATTATACTATTATTGATTTTAGGAATAGGTGTGTTAAATGTTTGTTTGGGTGTGTGGAAAACCATGAATTTAGATTTAGTTACGTTAAGAGAAAGTTTATTTATTTCTAGCCATTCATACATTTTCTGGAGTTCTTCATTAATCAATGTTTCAGCATCATCGGTGTGTGAGATTGTGAAATGGCTCATTGTACTCAACAAAGTAGTGTCGTCTGCCTAGGATATAAAATTTAACATTTGGCTCGCTTGAGAAAAGTCATTAATATAAATAATAAACAGAATTGGTCCAAGAATGGAGCCTTGGGGTACTCCGGTTTCTATAGAAAAGATATCAGATTTTATATCATTAATTTCTACATAGTGTGTTCTATTTGTTAGATAACTTTCATAAAGTATCAGAGACACCCCTTCAATGCCGTAATGTTTTAATTTACAAAGTAATGTATTGTGATCTAAGGTATCAAATGCTATAGAGAGATCAAGAAATATCCTGAAAGGTACCTCATTATTATCCATGTAGGTTGTTATTCGACCTACAAGGTCTAATGCAGCATATTCCGTCGAGTGACCAGAACAAACGCCATACTGGGATTTCGAAAAAAGGTTGTTACTTTCAAAATAGGAAGATAGTTGATTTCCCATAATTTGTTCCAATACCTTAGATACAGGCAGGGGAGAAATTGGTCTATAGTTGTTGATAATTGATGGGTCACCGTTTTTAGATAACGGATTAACTTTGACCACCTTTAGTTTTTCAGGGAATATTCCCGTATTAAAAACCTGATTTATAAGTATTATCAAAGTAATGCCTAAAATCTTTGTCACCTAAATATGTTATGTTATTAACCAGTTTTCTGCCGATATTTGTAAAGAAGGTGTTAAATGCGTTAGCTATATCTAGAGTGTTTGTATTTTCTATATTATTTATACTGAATGATTCTGGAAAACTATTCTTCCTGTTTTTTTTTTAAATAATTTCATTTATATCAGATTTATATTTACCGAAAGTTGACGCAAAATAATGTTGTTTGGATTCACGTAAGCTTCTCTTTAATATGGTACCATAAGTTTTTAAGTTAATACACATAATTTCGTATTCCCTTGAATTGGGATTTGTAAGTTTCATTCTCTTATATAATTTATCTCGAAACTTTATGGATTTTAGCAGACCCGTGGTAATCCATTTAGATTTTTTATGTTTGTATTTATTAAACTTAACTAATTTCGTAGCTTAGATTAGGGTCTGTCTTCACATTGTTTGTCAAGTAAGTTGTACAAATCAGACGAATTAATCTCATTTATTATATTTTGAGTGGCTTTATCGTTTATGTGTTAATTTTAGTCCATCTAGGGTTTGGTGGATTTACTAACGAAATTTCTGAGAGAATAAAGCAAGGGAGGTGAGCGGATATCTTATTTATTAATATACCCGATGTAGTTATGGATATAGAACTCTGACTGTTACAGAATATATTGTCAATTAATGTGCCATTTGAGCGTGACAATCTTTTGGGAAGTGTAATTTGTGGAAATAAACTGTGAGATGTCAACAGATCGAAGAATTCACTGCAAATTGGTATTTCGTTTATCTTAAGGAGATTAAGATTGAAGTCTCCGGCAATGCTAATGTTTGGGTTCGAGTGTTGTATTGACAAGATAAGTGTGGTGAATTCATTAATAAATTGCCTGACATGTTCTCTTATCATACTCGTAGGCCTGTATATGTTGCCAATAGTTTTGATAAACCACCTCCAGTTACATTAATAATTAGTCCCTCCCAGTGTTCGTATGTATTTATGTTTAGTTTTACTATATGTTGGAATCTTTTGTTAATATATGTGATTAAGCCACCATTGTTACTGCTACTCTGTCCTTGATCAAAACAAGCGTAACCAGGTAGTTTTGCTAAGTCGGTTATGTTGGATATCCAACATTCTTGTAGACAAATTACACTAAATTTATAATTGATGTCCTGTAGCGAGCTGACGAATGAAACTAGTTCATCAAATTTAGAATTTATAGATTGAATATTTAAGCTGAGTATTGACAATTGTACATTTTTATCATCAGCAAGTATCTTAAGGTGATCTATGTCATAATACGATGAATGTTTTATGACTTGCAGTTCATTGTTATCAATATTTAATGTGTTAATTAAATTGTTGTTGTCAATACCATCCAAGTGTGAAAGAAAACTGCGATCAAATTGTGTTGTAATTAATTGGTATATTAAGAAGTATGCAAAACCAATATGTACATGTGCATGGTCCAATGTATAACGAGGGTATTTGCACCAAAGAGGCAATACATAATGTATAGGTGAACGCTAACCGAATAATATAATTTTGAGTAGTTGCATCATTGTGTTTGTTTATATGTTTTGTTAGACAATATTCAACAAATAAAGCGAAATAATATAGTGATGGACATGTATCAGTAGAGCACACATAGTCAACAAGAAGAAACAGAAACAAATAAAACGTAAATGGCTGCATAAAAAGAGATTACCATGCCATAGCTCACAACAACGAAGTGAGATGTAATAGCTTAAACCACTGTACTGTAATACACTAAATGAGAGTTTACAAAATAATCAAAGGAGTTATCTACGAAATCTATATAAGCATTACATAGTTGCATTAATTATAACACTGCTCATAGCAAAGTGGAACCGTATTTGAAACCATGTTTTTTATATATAATTATATGCCCTAGAACAACAATGTGTGCTAGGCTTACTTAGACACCTCATTAAAATTAATAATTGAAAGGTATCGTCTTAAGTAAACCCAAAATTACAGGCATGCCATCCATTATTAAACCACATACGAAAAGACATGCACCATTAGCAAGCAATTGAGTGCGTGTATATGTATGTGTATTGATATGTTTGTATGTATGTATGTATGTATGTATGTATGTACTATGTACGTACGTATGCATGTACGTACGTATGTACGTATGCATGCATGCATATCTCTATTGTGTTGGCAACACACGTTGTAGATATCACTGGGAAGGAAGCATGACGAACGTAGAACGTTGCAAGGTTGCCGTTCATGATGAGTTGTACACTGAAGACGGCTCATACGGCGACAACACATCAACACATAGATCCATTGTAGATAGCGCTTGGCCAATAGTCAGTGATGCGTTGAGTACGTCTACTACTTTTCCGAATCAATACAGTTAAACGTCTTTACAGAACGACATTATGAAATATGCATACGATTGTTATTGCAGGTTTAGCAGTTTAAACAATTAAGCAACAATTATAAATACAATACTGGTGCGCACTGCATTCCTTTCAGTAGCTTATCATGTAATTGTTATGTTATCAGGTTCCATTCAGTTTTCTCCTGGACATGGGCCGTTTGTCATATGTGACTACGGGACTGCCGATGGCATCAACTCGATTAGCCTGATGAGAAACTGTATAGGTAGGTAATTATGACGACATTATCAGCACAATATTTTGCAAAAAACTTGTTGTGGTGATCTTGTCTCCTACACGGTTACTGTATTTTGCCGCACAAGTTGCGGTCTACATACAGGCATAACATATACTGACATAATTATGTTAGTGTAACCATTTTGCAAGAGCTAAGCATTCTAATAGCTACTTAACGTTCACATACGCTTAACATAGGGTTTTCAGGAGAAGTCTGCCGCATGTTGTCTAGGATGATATGCGTGGACGTGTACATATCCTTCTGGGTAGCACACGTTTGTAGTAATGCGTGTGTGCAAATGATTGGATCTAAACAAGCATGGGTGACAACCATAGCGTAAAACGGGTCATAGCAGCATGCAACGAGGTCATTTACAACGAGTAAATTAATTTCACAAATGAAACCACGTGCTCATAAATTATTGTTTTTACCTGGACAATTACTCGCTAATTTTACATTTAAGATGCCCCTAACCTTTAGCTAGATGATAGCATATTTGTTTACACGACCTCTCAATTTGTTTAGATGACCTCTTGATTTGCTTAGTGTTAATTTACAATATGCACTTGGGGTTCACGCCTCATCTAACCATGAAAAGACCACATATATTCGGCAAACGTCTAAACATATATGCACCAAACACATATCCACGGGTCACATGATTGGGGTCACATGATCTAGGTGATAACTTTATTGCTACATCCACAAACCTTGAACTTCTCCAAATGTAATTCTTAGTTTGGTGCACTCAGAAGCACAGAACACTGTATATATGTTGTACAATCCAAAGTGGCTTCTGCGTACCTCATTTTAGTAATAACATTGCGAGCAAGGTTTTCTTGTTTTCTCTTGCTCCCTGCTAATGTTGTGGATCAGTTGATACTATTTACAATTCAGCCGTCATTTAAAAACTGATCATCTTATCTTGCATACCCAAATTATCGACCACGACCCTGACCAAGCCTGTTCCCATACAGAAGACTGTTTCCTTCAGGAAGCTGCGTGCCATAGACGTGGAAGCTTTTAAGCAGGACATTGTGGCTTCCCCCATGTTATAAACTACGGATGGTGATGTGGATGGTTTGGTGAGTGCTTTTAATGAAGGACTCACAACGCTCATTGATAGGCACGCACCACTTCGTACTAAAACCACCACCAAACATCCAGATTGCCCATGGTACACTGATGACTTACACGAGGCTAAACATCTCCGACGGAAGCTGGAACGACGATGGTAGAATGCGATATAAATTGACACGTGACCATTCGTTTTATCGGAGGATATACAATAAAACATATATGTACACCTTGATGACGTGGATATCAACATGTGAACACGTATTAGCTACATTTCATGTAAATATATTACGATTTCGGCATTTTACAATCCGATGTAGATTGACACGTGAACACGTCTTTTTTTCTTCCCAAAACCTTTTCAGGACGAATTTCTTGCAACGATTGAGCCAAACTACTGGCACGGATCTGAAGACCTCTCTTCTCCATTTGATGACACCAACTCTCGCGTGACGAGTTCTGGACTGCGGCTGGTTGCCATGGAGATGAAGGTAATCAAGTGTGCTTGGCGTAAACGGTGGTTGACCTCCAAAAACCAAGGTGAGAACACAGCTATGTCCATAAGAGTATATTTTATTCGCAAATAGGACGTTTAGTTAAAGACCCGATTCCCCTCTTACCTTTGTTGTTTTCCTAACGCATATTTCTATGAATTTAAATATGGAACTTTGCACAATTGTCATAAAACTTACAGATAATGCGATACATATATCAGATGTATTTTCTATGAAAACTGCTTATCTTAATTCCAGATTACGAAGTGGGTCTGTATCGTTTTCCTCTGTGTAATCTATATATTTACATGTCAGCTATATGTTATATTATTCTGCATAATACAGATATTGGTTTAATTTGTAGACGATCCTGAAGCTGCGAGAACCCACGCAGTATCGTTTGTGCGGAATGTTCGCATTTGGAACACTCTCACCTTCACGTCTGGTCTTTCAAATGAGAGAAACGAAGAAGAGCGAACGAAGATATTGGACGAGTTGCACAGGAGGTTGATTGTCGAAGTTACAAAGGCGCCCGCTGATCGGGACTGCAAAGTTGTCGAACACTACGTAACAGTGGCAAAAACGCGAGATTTGAACTATAGCGAAAAATAAACAGTCGTAATATTTCAGTGATGACAAATACTAGACTAATGAGCTAGTGCATTTATGACCTTGATGCGGCGTCACGATGTCATAATTGTTTGTGTGTGTGTGTGTGTGTGTGTGTGTGTGTGTGTGTGTGTGTGTGTGTGTGTGTGTGTGTGTGTGTGTGTGTGTGTGTGTGTGTGTGTGTGTGTGTGTGTGTGTGTGTGTGTGTGTGTGTGTGTGTGTGTGTGTGTGTGTGTGTGTGTGTGTGTGTGTGTGTGTGTGTGTGTGTGTGTGTGTGTGTGTGTGTGTGTGTGTGTGTGTGTGTGTGTGTGTGTGTGTGTGTGTGTGTGTGTGTGTGTGTGTGTGTGTGTGTGTGTGTGTGTGTGTGAGTGTGCGTGTGTGTGTGTCACAAGAAGCCAATGCTTCTTCCGTCGACATCTGCAAAAACACATCCACCGCAGAACTGTCAGAGGAAACGTCTGAACAAATGGACCAGCAATGTCTTCTGATCTAAAGGTCTTCTTCAGTAGGTGGAGTCAATGAAAGGTGTTGTTGGCGCCTCCACAGCATTTTTTGATTCCAAACATCCAGCCAGTGCCAGTTTACTGGTACAAATGCAAAATGCACGGATGGATGCTTTCCAGAGAAGTCAAGATGGTGTTCGATTGAACAGGTCTGCCTGGGAGTAAAGTGTAAAACGCTTTGATCCGCAACTGTAGCAAATCGTGAGATCAGTTGGCTGGCTTGGTTTTTAATACACCTATGCCATATTGGCATAATGGCAGAGCACAAACAATAATTACCAAAAAAGCTGCAACAATGGGATGACGTGTCTGAGAAGAAGGCACGAGATTCTGTTATCACCAGTGCATGCAAGAGTCTGGTCCACGGACTAGTGACATCGCGACTTAACTATGGTAATGCGATGCTTTTCGGAATAAACGATCGTCACCTGGTGTAGGTGACGATCGTTTAGTCTGGAAATGGTTCAGCGGTCTTCGGCTCGAATTTTTATGCCGATTCGGCGGGGCGATCGGCAGTCCATGAGGACAATACTGCGGAAATTACACTGGTTGCCTGTTAGGAGGCGTATTGAGTTTAAGGGCCAATGTTCCAAAAAGTGTACAATTAGGTTTTAACAGGTCCAAAAATAAATGTTTAATTCTGAACAATTAAGTTATAGTTTCTCATTATACATGTATTGAGGCATATTTTCCATAAATGGGTCAATGTAATATGGGTTAGTTTTGTTATGACAGTTACTTGAAGTCAAACGTGATTTTCATCGCGTGTCCAGCGTCATCGACGAAAAATTACAATATTTGCTACAATTAGAACATTTTAAATTACATGTAAAGGGTAAACATTTTGGGATCATCTAGTGTACATGCCATTTAATAAGAATCAAGAGGTAGACGATTAAATTTGACTTGGAAACATTCCTTTCCTCGTTGTTACTTTGGTGATAGTTTTTGCACTCTGTTGTTTCTTGGAATGGCGTATTTTCAATTGGTGCAGCTCTCTCAGAAAAGTGTGTGGAATTATAGCTGATACATAATCAGTAACCTTGATCAGTTATCTTTGTGTTTGCCAACTGTCATATGCGTCCGGGGATCGAGACTAGGCAAACTGTGAGCTAAGAAATGGGTATATACTGATGACGCTGGACACGCAATGTAGCTTTAATTGAAGACAATAATTATCCTTCGTCACAAATTACAAAACAACTACGAACACCATTTTAAACATGCAGCGGCATGGACAATCATGTCTACGTTGAATTCTTATTGTTCCTTACAGTCAGTCAAAGTATATTTCTGCACATTCTTCGTACCATCTTTCACGGCATCCTTCTTGCCTGGCAGATGTGTAAATTTATTCGGTATCTTCATGAACTCCTTCCCGTGTAACCGCATACGTCTGGCCTTCAAGTGTTGTGCTGTATTTTGTCCTGCGAAGCCATTCTTGCGGAGAACGTATCGTCGGTCTAGGTGCAACTTCTTCGCGACCATGCTTCCTGCCCGACTTCTCTTCAGGTGACGTCCTGTGAAGAGTGACTGCCTTTTCTTGATTGGAATATCTTGCATTTCCATCACAAGTGATTCATGGGCAGCGAGAACCTTTCTCACTTCTTTGTTTCGCGAAGGGTTCAATCCGTCCTTCCTCATAATTATGTCAGCACGGCTTATCAGCGTTGTCAAAAACGATGTTTATGGGAGTCGTATCAGTTCTTGTTTGCTCTGATCCTTCTTTCTGATTACGAGTAGAGCGCTTTAAATGATTCTCCAAAACCCATACACGTCTTTGCAGCCTCTTCGTCTTCACCTTCAAGGCGTTTAGCTTCTTTTGGACAGATGACCTCCTTTTCCTGGGTAGGTTTCCAGCAATCGGTATTTCAGCTATCACGTCTGCTCCTAATTCTTGTGCTACTGATGAATGTATTTAGGGTAAATTCATCTTTACGACCAGGGTTTCTCTGAAGGAAACAAACAAAGACACAGGTTGTATTTAAGTTAAGAAGACAGCAAATTCCAATGTTTTTATAACATAAACTATGAATATTAAACCGGGAATTATATGTTTTTGAAATTACGGTTTAAAAATATGTGTTAGTGTTATAATGTAACAAAAATAAGTATATGTCACCATGCGGGCGGTAGTCTGTGAGACCACTGAAAAGTTGTGTCCATAACAAGAACATCGGTTGTCATAATCGTAGCCTATGCAGTTGGTTTGTAAACGATAGTAATCCTCCACTGTGACCTATATATTACAAGGAAGAAACCTGCCTTATTTAGCATGCACATCATAAAGCAACACATACAGCCAAATATAAATTATGCGAATATTGGCTTAGTTGTACATTATCTTGTTACATATTTCTGAAAAGAATATAATATATCTTGCAGAGTTAGTATCATAAATCGTATGGTGTAATGGTTTACAAGTTTGTAACACAACACACAATGCCTGATAATGGTACGTATTCTGAGTCAGCCAAACTCTGCAAAGACGTAGGCACCTCATTTGTAGTAGGTGGAAGGGATGGGTCGAGTCTCTTCGACTTCCTAACTTCCACTGTAGGAGTTACCGCTGCAGATGTCTTGCTCTATATGCAAATATTGACATTTTACACATTAATAATAAATCACTTCTACATGAAATATTGATATGTAACAAAAAGCTTACATGTAATATTAAAATAAATATAGACAATTACTTGAAGAAAAGTCAAACTCAAGACAAATATGTTATCGTACGCTACTTACATTTATAGATTTGTGCGCTCGCTGAGCTCTCAGCTTATGGTCTGGGAGGTATCTTGCGCAGACATGATATGCCCGGTTCTGAGTGGAACGATGGGCCAAGAAGTGGGGGTCTTGTGCTATCTATCTATCTTGGTAACGGTGCGAGATCTTAGCACAATACATTTGCGTGTCGTGGCTTGCCATGATAATGCCTCTTTGGTTGACAGGGTATTCTAAAAAATGTAGAATGCAATATTAATTATTCTGTATTTTGTTTTTGTGAAACTCTTAAATGCTTTTGAAAATAATTCAATGAGATGAGCAGATCACGTGAGATAACGGATACAGTAGTATGTAAGCGATATGTATTGCCCATAGCTGCATGTCCAGCCTTACTGCCGTGAGTGAGTAAACCCATTGGCCATAGTTCTTCAAATTACCTATTAATATCCCCCAAATGCATAATATTGTTTTGCTACCTGTCTTGTTCTTCAAACGTATATTAATAGCTATTATTTAAACGGAAATTATTCTTAGATATGTTGATTTTTATTATTAATCAGCAAGTGTCCAGCGTCAGTATGGTTTGTTTGTAATAATGTGTTCTTCTAAATTGTATGTGAAATGTTTTCTTTTATATGAAGAGCAACATGTACTTGACACATCTACACTAAAAGTTAGGATGTCAGTGTCAACTACAGCCGGTAAATATACATTTGGTTAAATTGGCATGTCCAGCGTCATCAAGTTGATTATACATTAGGATTGTCATATATTAACTTTCCCGCAAACCAACGTATCAAATTATCGTTCATTGGTTTGTTAGAACACAGCTGTTAAGTATACTAACGCTATAAGTGGTGTTACCTTTATTAATTTACCATATTAGCCTTATTCTATTACCCCATTTCATATGAAAAACGTACATATAGGACCATAACTCATCAAATATTTATTGTAGGAAACAAAAAGTACCCACCAGCAGAGGCGACCGCCACGGATGCACTGATCACTGTAGTTCCTACATATCAAAGTAGAATCCGCTCTCAGCAGTCTTTCTCGGTAATCCCACAGATGACGATGGACACGCAGTGACGCTGGACACCAACTAAAATCGGTTGTATCCTCATTTGACCAAGAAATATTGTGAATTTTGCTATTGCCATTGTTGAGGTTATAGCATGCTGGTTGCTGGTATGTACCAAAAAACAAAAACGGCGTACGTTTCCTATTGTTTTGAAGATAGCCTTTTCTATCTATGACGCTGGACACGCAGCTAAAACACCACACCATATTTTTTTACTTGAACGTGTTATATTTTCGTCGAATTTTGGTTTAGACCCATATTTTATTGTATATCATTTACTTAACATGTAGGAAAAGAATACATATATAGGTATCCTACAACGACAATAATAAATTAATGTAATTGACCCGTGTAAACCGATGACGCTGGACACGCAAAAATTGGTCATTATAAAAGCAGTGTAGATTTTTTAGTTTTAATTTTTAAACATGATTTTTTTTACTGTACATTCCCAATACATACTCCATTTGTCCAGTGAACTCAGAAAAATAAATACAGCACTGTTTTTGTATGGCAGTACTTCAAACTTTGGAAACTTCAATTGGACACGTCATTTTGGCCGTTTTTGGCAACTTACGGCCAATTTCTGCCATTTTAAAAATTAACAAGGCTTTCAAACCTTACATGTCCTGAAAGAACGTAATGACATCAATATATGGTGAAAATTTCGTTAGGCTAACTTTATAATTGACGATGTGAGAGAGAAAAGATCGATTTTTGTCAATTGTACACTTTTTGAGACATTGGCCCTTAAGATACTCGTCCTTATGCACAGGGTGTTATACGATGGTACGCCTGAGTACCTTGCGGCACTATTACACCAATATACACCACGCCGTTCCCTGCGCTCTGCAAGCGGGTTACTCTTGCTCCTAGAATGAACTTAGAACGTTTTGGCCGCCGTGCATTTGCTTGTGCTGGCCCCACTCTGTGGAACAAACTTCCCATGAACATGCGCAACAACGGCAATCTCCCTCAATTTAAGAAACAACTAAAGACATTGTTCTTCTCCACTTAATGGGTTTTACATGACTAACATTGGACTTTAACACACGTATTACATATTATCTTATTTATTATCATTATAGTATTCATTATTTATTATCATTGTAGTATTTATTATTTATTATCATTGTAGTATTCATGGTATTAGTTTTTTCTTATTTCACACATTTAATATTACTTTTAACGAGTGCAGTTTAACATTCTACAGTTTTAACATGTTTTAATTTATAACCTACCGTTATTATTATTTTATTATTTACCTGGACTAATTATAATTTTAAGTTATTTGGTATTTTAATGCTTTAATGCTTTAATGTCAAAATTAAGTTGTATTATTATTATTTAT
Source organism: Escarpia spicata (assembly GCA_963995525.1). Lineage (NCBI taxonomy): Eukaryota > Metazoa > Annelida > Polychaeta > Sabellida > Siboglinidae > Escarpia > Escarpia spicata. Next base: position 70,434,196 of record OZ023205.1, on the reverse strand, counting down.
TATTGAGTTTTGAACTGTTCGACAGGCACAAACTCAAAAGGTGTTAATATACTTGGTATTATAATCGGTAGCTTCTAGGATATCAAACGTAGTATCGCTTGTTTTATATATATATATATATATTATAGGTTTACCAGAAGCAATGCATTTCGATCTTTTGTAAAACTACAATTATATAGACGTCAAAGCATATTCACTATAATTGTTGATTGAAATTAAATCATACTAGAGCTAATTCCAAAATGGCCAAGAAAGTTCCACGTGTGACGTCATTGTCGAGGTTCCAGACACGGTTGAATTGTTTTTGTCGCACTATTTGTGTATAACATCGAGACATAACATTTAATAACATAATCACGCCAGACCAACCAATTTACAACAGCTGGCCATGCTAGTAGCTACTCGACCTTCACATACGACGCTTAACGTACGATTTTCAGACTGAGTCTGCCGCGTGTTGTCTAGTACGATATGCGTGGACGTGTACATATCCTTGTGGATAGCACACGGTTGTCGTAATATATTTGCAAATGATTGGACCTAGCGAAGCATGGGTAACAAGCAGAACGTATGGAAGGGTCGTTGCAACATGCATCGAGGTCAATTAAACATAATATGGGATAGTCTCACAAATGAAACTACGTGCTCATCAATTATTTTACCTGGAATATTATTCGTTTATTTTATATTTAAGATGACCCTATACCATAGATAGATGACAACATAGATGTTTAGACGACTCTTCTATTTTCTTAGATGACCGCTTAATTTGTTTACTGTTAAATGGCATAATACAATTGAGGTTTACGCCTCACATAACCATGAAAACTGCCAAATACAGTCGCCAAATGTATAAACTTTTATCTACAAAACACAAAACCACGGGTCACATAAACAAACATTACACTTCCGTAAATTTATAACGATTGCAATTTAGCAATTCTAGTTTGCCGTTTTATTGTGTGAATAATGACAGGGCATGCGTCACTGTTGTCTAATTGATGACATTCTTGCTATATACATAAACTGTGAACTGTTCAATACGTACTTCGTATAGTTTGGTAGCCATACAACCACACTACAGTGATTACATGTTGTAGCTCCGCTTGGGGGTGTGCAAGCCAGCACATCCAACAGCCCGTCCCAAGCCCGGAAAAAGGAGGAGGGTTGGCGTCAGGAAGGGCATCCAACCATAAAAAAACCTGCCACAAAAATGTCATGCAGAGTCGAAATAGTAGAGAGATTACATCTAGGGCGCTCCCTGTAAGCGCCGCGCAGCGCAACCGCCCCGTGCCTGCGAAAAAATATGCGAAGGGGTAGAGAGACAATTACAATAGCAACGTTGAATATTGAAACGTTAACTGGAAGGAGCCGAGAAGTTGCGGACATGATGAAATCCCGGAGACTGGGCGTGTTATGTCTGCAAGAGACCAGATGGGGAGCCACCATGGAGATGATGATAGAAGGGAAACAAGCGAGAGGAAGGCCCAAGTTGAGATGGCAGGATACAGTGAGGAAAAATGTAAAGGCATGGCAGATGAAGAAAGAATGGGCTCAGGACAGGAAGAAGTGGAAGAGACTCTCCAAGACCCGTCACCCCGCACATGGAGATGACGGGGAAAGGTGAGAAAGTGATTATGTGTTGTACAATCCAAAATGGTTTCGGTGTACCTCATTTTATTAATAACATATTCACCTTTCTGACGTCATTTGAAAACTTGCAATTGTACCTTGCTTACCTACCTTAACTCCCTGCTGTATCGACCCATATCTCAACAAATCTATTACCTCTTGTCGATTTCGCAATTCGCCAACGCTCTTCAATGTGCATTTGAGATTGGCCTCAGAGGATTTAAACGAAATATAAGTGATCTTGTTAGTGCTCCTAAGACGATAACAATTAAAGTTATTATTATTATTATTATTATGTTATTACAGTCTGGGTCCGAAATACGTACCAAGAAGATCAGTAAGTTTACATCAATGTAACTATGCGATACAAGTATACTGTAAACGTAATTGAGGATCGACATGAGAAATTACCATAACTCTCAATCAACGTTACAATAATTAATGAAACATTGTGTATTTGTAATACATTCCTACTGTAAACACATAATGTTACGATGGTCGCGTTGTAAAAAGAGGTCCATTATAATTCACAGTTAATTTGTATAGCTTTATATAATACATACAATTAACTAAATAAAATATAATTAAGATTATATAAACAATTCTAGGGCATCCATCAATTTACCAATTCTATGAAAAAGATGAATTAAAATTTATGAATATACCAATTAAAATAGTTGTGTAGCGTCCAGATAATCAAGCCTAAAAATTGAATGCACAATGATTTATATCTACATTTACGGGAATTTAAAATCGATAATATAATCCAAGTGTAATTATATATGCGGTAAAGTAAGCTAACTGCTATTTAAGATGCGGTTACATGAATGTCAAGGGGGCAGATTCAGACTATTTGGGACAGTTAATTGTAACCCCGGAAATTGTAGCTAAGAAAACAAGGGCTATGAAGGATAATAAATCATCTGGAGTGGATGGGATTCCGCCCAAACTACTATTGTAAATTGTAGACCAAATTAGTGTACCGCTTGCTACAGTTTTCAATTTGTCATTAGAAGAGGGAGTGGTTCCTTTAGAATGGAAAGAGGCAAACATTATACCGTTATTTAAAAAAGGTTCGAGAAACAAGTTAGAGAACAATAGACCAGTGAGTTTAACATCAGTGATTTGCAAATTATTAGAAAGACTAATTAAAGATCACATGGTGGATTTTCTTGTTAAACATAACTTGATAAACCCATCTCAACGAGGTCATGCTTAATAAATAAGACATCACTAAGTGGGTAGATGAGGGATCACCAGTAGATATCGTCTACTTAGATTTTCAAAAAGCTTTCGACAAAGTACCACATCAAAGATTACTGCTTAAACTAAAGGCTCACGGCATAGGAAATGGTATAATAAACTGGATAGAAAAATGGCTGATTGACAGAAGACAACGTGTAGTTGTTGATGGGGAGGCTTCAAACTGGAAATCGGTATTGAGTGGGGTACCACAGAGATCAGTATTAGGACCTATATTATTCGTAATATATATCAACGATTTGGATGATGAAATAACAAGTGTTTAGAAGGATTAAAAGTGATGGAGACAGACATAATTTACAAAATGATCTTGACAGGTTGATCAAATGGTCTGAAATGTGGCAAATGTTGTCCAATTTGGGGAAATGTAAATGGCTTCATACAGGACATGTGAACGAAGATGTAGAATATACAATAGGGGGTACTGTACTAAGTACTACTGTAAGAGAAAAGGACTTAGGGTTAACCATTGCTGGTATGAAGGGTTCAGAGCAGTGCGGAATTGCAGCTTCAAAGGGAAATGAAATCCTTGGATTAATTAGGCGAAATATAGCGTATAAGGAAAAAGAACTAATAATACCGCTGTACAAAACAATAGTGAGGCCTCTTTTAGAACATTGTGTACATGCGCGGATGCCATATCGCAAGAAGGACATAAATATCCTAGAATTAGTACAGAGGAGAGCGACTAAAATGATACCAAAACTGAGGGATCTTAGTTATGAAATTCGCCTAAAAGAATGTGGTTTAACAACACTAGAGACCAGGAGATTGAGAGGAGATCAGATATAAGTGTTTAAAATAATGAATGGTTATGAAAATATTGAAAGAAATATTTTTATTTCAGTTATAAAAGATAGAAGGACTAGAGGACATGAAGTTACATTAGCAAAGGAGCAGTGTAGATTAGATATAAGAAAGTTCTAATTTTCACAAACTGGAAAAAGGACTGTAAATGAATGGAACAGATTATCTGCTGGTTGTGTGGGTGTTAGTAGCGTGAATATGTTTAAAAATAAAATCGACACATACCTCAGAAGTGCGGGATACACATAAATAAAATGGTTGGACTCTTGATAAGCCAGAGGGCTTCCTTGTCCACCTGCCACCTAGAGTTAATTCTCTGGGTGACAATATTGTTAAATCTTTATAAAATCTTGTTTCGACTCGTCTACAGCGGATCTTGTTCACTTGACGTCAGTGCGGGTCAAAACGTCGCAGGTGTCTAACATTTGCTCCAATGTAAGTTTATTTATTTTTTTCTAACAACGGGAAATAAAACACACGCTACTACGTCTCTCGTGCCATCTGCGACAACAACGGGAACTCAAACACACGAAACTATGAAACTTAAGCATGCGATTCACCTAAGAACACAACAATATTCGATCGTTACACAACAGGCTACTATCACAAGACAAGACCGTGCAACAGATTGCCTAGTTTATTACCATGATAAGGTGTAGCAGATAGTTTGTTTGATAGTTCTCGTTTGAGATGTAGCTGTTGTCAGGTGATCGGGCTAAGCACGCCCGCAGATATGACACTAAGTGACTTGTGATGTTCTGTCTCCCGTCGCAAGAAATATTGTGACGAGTTATCCATATATATATATATATATATACATATGGATAACTCGTATGCTTTTGTATAGGGTTTTCCTGAAAAATGCCTTAATTATTGTGTGGGGCGCGATGGCGTAGTTTTAGAGCGTCGGACTCTCACACGAGAAATTCTGGGTTTTGAATCTTGGGCAAGTACAGTAAATTCACGTTGTTCCAGTTCACTCGGCTGTATGAATAAATACCTGGCAATATACAGTGTTTGATATTTGTGTATGAATAGTCTTCGCGCAGCAAATACAGCGTGGCTTAATGCTAATGTAACTGCGTCTTCTGTTGTACACTGGTGGATCTTCTCTTGTGTTACTATTTCAGACACAACGTCGAGTTTCAGAACATTACGCGTAAGCACAAGCAAATCTGCCCGATCATGCGAACAAGAAGAAACGACAAACGAGTACACCATTGTGTCGTGTACCGACTGTCACGACTGGGGGTTGCCATGCCTCATTGATCACCGAACCGTCGCCGATAGGCCGGACGTCCAGTATCATAAATGCGGCTAGAAAAAATGTTCGTTCAAAAATTCTAGGGGCAACCTATTCTTTACATAAATCGATAAAAAGTTCTGCACGAGATATCTGCCAGTTTTTTTGGTAATATGAGAAAAATTAACACGAGCAGAGTATTTGCTTTAACAAAAATAAGGGGTAGAGGAAATACAGTAGTCCATATCTGGATAATGAACAATCGTACATTAAAATATTACAACTCTTTGGACTCGACATTACCTTATCTTTATGATATGAAACAAAGATGTTCGCTAGACCGAATAATGACGTCACTAAATGATATTTTACCACACAACCATTTAAAATATGAACACTGTTCACCATCATCGTTTGCATCAACATATGGTACACTTAGAATGCAGTGATTCAGCAATGCTATATATATTCGTGAAGCATGATATTTGGCAAAGTTGTTGAAAAAATATTTGTCAAAATCGGTAGATTGAGACAATACTGCCCAGTTACAGTTGACTCCTTTAAAAAATACACATTGGGCAGACTGTACAATGCTAGAATCAACATCAACAGAATATTAGTACGAATGTTGTATACGCATGTGGTTGGTGTGTGTGTGTGTGTCTGTGTGTGTGTGTGTGTGTGTGTGTGTGTGTGTGTGTGTGTGTGTGTGTGTGTGTGTGTGTGTGTGTGTGTGTGTGTGTGTGTGTGTGTGTGTGTGTGTGTGTGTGTGTGTGTGTGTGTGTGTGTGTGTGTGTGTGTGTGTGTGTGTGTGTGTGTGTGTGTGTGTGTGTGTGTGTGTGTGTGTGTGTGTGTGTGTGTGTGTGTGTGTGTGTGTGTGTGTGTGTGTGTGTGTGTGTGTGTGTGTATGTGTGTGTATACATATATATATATTATGTAAATAAAAATAGGCTAACCACAGAAATGACTACAGCAGAAGTAATAGGATGAAACCACTCTTTCCTTCCTTTCAAAGTCTGCCTCAACCGTTTTAACAGCACTATTATAGAAAGCGTAACATGGAGTTATTCAGCTATCCTACACCTACCTCATATGATTTGTGACAGT
>OZ023205.1:70208144-70423144 GCA_963995525.1 Escarpia spicata | reverse complement strand
CACGTACTTGTTATATTGTAGGAAACTATTTAAAAGGTAGCGTAAGAATTACTGTAGCATTCCGAAAACACAGTGCGGGTTACACCCTCCTGAGAGCATCATACGTGCAATTACTAAGTTTGGAACCGGTATATGATACCTAGAGATTCGTCACTTCACGAAACTGGTACGTGATTTACATTTAAAGTGTTTAGTATTACTGATGTTTTTGTTAGTAGAATATTTTGTAACGAACCGCTTATAAATGTTATTTCTCCTTAGACAGTTTACTCACACACACACACACACACGAACGCAATCGCGCACACGCGCATTCATACATACACGCGCACACGTACACACACGCATATGAATACACACTCACAATGACACTCGCGCACACACACACACACGCACGCACACACTGACACACACAGTGACACACACACGCGCACACACGCGCGCACACACGCGCGCACTCACACACAAACACACACAAACACAAACACAAACACAAACACACAAGTACACAAACACACACACACACACACACACACAGACACACACACACACACACACACACACACACACACACACACACACACACACACACACACACACACACACATATTCTTACGCTAGACATACGTCACCCTAGTGCCAGCAGTTAAGCTTATTGGGACTCCAGTAATGGGGTGCGTTTATGAATTCCCTATCGAACACGCGTGGAATTACTGCGGAACTATTTATTGATGTTTTACACAACAGGTAGCAGAAGAGTTGCAGCCAAAAATTGCTTCAAATGCAAAACAACAAGCAATCAACCTAGCAGAGACGTTAAGAGATTATTTGGTAAGCCGCGTAGAGCTGCATAACGTAGAATAACAAAAGCCGAGTCAATTGAACAAAATAATACATCGGTGAAATACTGCGAGCCGCGCGTACGAGCCTGACTTTCAAAACAATGCATCGAACATAAGTGCGAAGATATCAGTTTGTTTACTGTCTTTTCTCTGTTGTTGTTGTTGTTATTGCTGTCAGCGTGTCGTCACGCCTCAGATATGTGCCGATATGTTTCTGTCCATGTTTACCTTCTATGAATAAAAATAAACCACATGTTTCAGAAGTAGCTCTTTAGTCATAAACTAAAGCTGCTTCGTGGAATCCCATTGTTGTTCTCGAGTGTGCAAGCACCCCATGAACTTGTATGAGTTTAAGCTCCATTTGCCATGTAGTAGCTGTTGCAGTAAAGTATCACCGTACACCTATGTTAAAATATTCAATGTATCACCGTACTACAGGAACGAGTCGTTCATTTAGTTTGTGTGGTAAACGTTTACAGCATACCACTACATATTCACAACTGAGCATCTGTTAACACTGATTATTATACGTGAGACATGTTATAATGATTTAATGGTTGGTTTAAACACAATATTTATGTTGTACGTGTCAACACTTGGTATTCGACAGGAAGATACCTTCAGTAGAAATCGTGTTCCTGCTAATATAAAATCGGTGTGCATTTCAAATGATTGGATTATTAGATTCCCTAGGACAGCTAAGAGCGCAGTGGCGTCGCTGGGAAGCATTCAGCCACGCTACAATTAATGCTCGAAGACTTTTTCGTACACCAATATCCAACACTGTCTATAGTCAGGTACTCCTTCATACAGCGGAGTGAACTGAAACAACGTAGAGTGAACGAACTTGCTCAATGTTCGACGCAGAAGCACAGGATTCAAATCCAGGTTCTCTCGATTGAGAGTCTGATACACTGAGCTACTGCGCTCCGCACAACATGAAGTGCTCCTGGAATCACGGAACGACGACTGCAAGTGGGAGCAGATATCATTCTCCGCTCGTTGCGTGGGATAATACCAGCTGTAGTTTAATACTACTACTACAACCCCGAGCGCGAGATGATGGTCACGTGGTAGTATTCATGTCGCAGGAACCGCACTCACAATGGGCGTGAGTCATGTCGCATCAAGTTTGGTTTACGAGCGTAGTGCACCGCTGTGTGTAGCCGGATCTACAGCCGAGGAAGGTGTTTGTCCATTGTTCAGTGGCTATCTACTTCTCTGATTGACGGCTGTTAGGTGATCAATATGGCTTGGCAACCTCCTGTCGTGACGGTCGGTAGATGACTCAACGGTGTATTCCTTTGCTGTTTATTCTTGTTCACACGATCGGGCAGATTTGCTCGTGGTCACACACCATGCTCTGAAACTCAACCTTGTGTCTGAAATTGTAGTACAAGAGAAGATCCAATACGTGCTAACAACACCAGTGTACAACACAAGACGTAATCAAACTAACACTCAGCCACGCTGTATTTACTGTGCGAAGAATATTCGTACACAAATATCAACCACTGTATATTGTTTGGTACTCATTCATACAGCCGAGTGAACTGGAGTAACGTGATGTGACTGAACTTGCCTAAGATTCGAAACGACAGCAAGAGGATTCGAACCCAGAATCTCTCGAGTGAGAGTCCGACGTTCCTGTGCTACGCCACCGCGACCCACACAATAATTAGGGCATTTTCAGGAAACACCTAAGAAAAAGCATACAAGTTATCCACACACACATATATACTACGTCTCTCGTGCCACCACCTATATATATATATATATATATATATATATATACATATATATATATATATATATATGACCACGCGCAGATATGACACTTAGTGACTTGTGGTGTTCCGTGTCCTGTCGCAAGACGTACATTGTGAGGGCAGATTTGCGCGTGTCCTTAGCCCGATCACCTGACAATAGTTTAATCTCAATCGAGGATCATCAAACAAACTGACTGCTATACCTTATCATGGTATTGAATCATGCACTCTGTTGCACAGTCTTCTTCTTCACTAGTAGCATATTTTGTAATGATCGACTGTAGTTGTGTTCTAGGGTGAATCGCATGCATAAGTATCGTAGTATCGTGTATTCGAGTTCCCGTTGTTGACGCAGGTGGCACGAGAGATGTAGTATCTTGTACTCGAGTTCCCGTTGTTGACGCAGGTGGCACGAGAGACGTAGTATCGTATGTTGTAGTTGCCGTTGTTGTCTCAGGTTGCACGAGAGACGTAGTATCGTTGGTTCGAGTTACCGTTGCTGTCGCAGGTGACACGAGCGATGTAGTATCGTGTGCTCGAGTCCCCGTTGTTGACGCACGTGGCACGAGAGACGTAGTATCGTATGTTGTAGTTGCCGTTGTTGTCTCAGGTTGCACGAGAGACGTAGTATCGTTGGTTCGAGTTCCCGTTGCTGTCGCAGGTGACACGAGCGATGTAGTATCGTGTGCTCGAGTTCCCGTTGTTGACGCACGTGGCACGAGAGACGTAGTGTCGTGTGTTTGAGTTCCCGTTGTTGTCTCATGTAGCGAGAGAGACGTAGTATCGTGTGTTTGAGTTCCCATTGCTGTCGCAGGTGCCACGAGAGTGAAGAGGACACTGCTGCGATGTCGTCCTGGCGTGACACGCCTGGGCTGATGCTGATGGTGATGCTGCAGACATCACTGCTGTCTCCCGCTACGGCTACAGAACTGCAGCCAAACATCACGGGAGATGTGATACTGGCGACTTCCGGAAGTCCGTGGGTGGTGAAGGAGACGGTTTACGTCTCCGAGAAGGGCTCGCTGACCATGCAGCCTGGAGTGACCGTACTGATGGCGTCTGGCGCCAGTCTCATGGTCTTTGGTCAGTTAGTGGCCGAGGGAACGTCAACTGATCATATCCAGTTCACTTTGCTGGACTCGAGGAACGCGACTGAAGGTAAATCAGTGTACCTGACTAAGGCTGCCCATACAGCGAGGCACATGCACCCGTTTACTACAGACACACATACGCACGCATTCACACACACGCGCGCGCACACGCGCACACGCGCACACGCGCACTCGCGCACACGCGCACATACACCGTCATACAGACACGCACACGTGAAGTCGCTCATTTAGGGGTGGTCAGTGGTCACATAATTTGTCAAGGTCAAAACCCAAGCCCGGTGGAATGTGTGCGTACCGCAACTCGACACTACCACCCGCCGATCGCTGGGTTGTTTTTCTTTATTTTTCTTTTGCGACACTTGGCGAAAACTACACCAATACGTAATGTTATTCTTGTGTGTCACTTAACGGACTTATGCGACGGCCACTCTTTCAGTTAGCACGCACACAGTCACCGGCCACGGTTCACTGCCCGCCGCCGCACGTGTAGTGTACGCTTGAGTGCACACTACCACACACGAACCCGAGTACGATTTGCCGTAATACATGCCGACACCGTAATACATGCACACACCCACACTGTCGCACGCCCGCACGCGCGCACGCCCGCACGCGCGCACGCGCGCACACACGCACACACGCACACACGCACACACGCACACACGCACACACGCACACACGCACACACGCACACACGCACACACGCACACACGCACACACGCACACACGCACACACGCACACACGCACACACGCACACACGCACACACGCACACACGCACACACGCACACACGCACACACGCACACACGCACACACGCACACACGCACACACGCACACACGCACACACGCACACACGCACACACGCACACACGCACACACGCACACACGCACACACGCACACACGCACACACGCACACACGCACACACGCACGCACCCGTAGTACGTAACGTTGCATTCAAATCATCTATGAAAGTAGACGTAAATGTAAAAACTGTATCGCCTTCTGTCGATGAATAGACTCGAGTATATAGTAAGCAGTGCCCCCAGTCTCGCTAGATCATTCATAGATCAGGTCCATTCAGTGTAAAATAAAGACTCCATTCAGACTCGCGTCAAATGATTGATTGGCATGTGTAACATACATTTCAGGCCTACAGCCTGACCCGCTACCTGTCGATTGTCTCCGTTTGAAGTACGTGTGACAGTCTGGTGTATGTCTGACATTTGTAACGTACGTTTCGTACCTACAACCGAACTCGCTGCCTGTCGAATGTCCCGGTCTGAAGTACGTGTGACATTCGTAACGTACGTTTCAGACTTACAGCCGGACCCGTTGCATGTCGACTATCTCAGTCTGGTGTATGTGTGACATTTGTAACGTACGTTTCAGGCCTACAGCCGGACCCGATGCCCGTCGACTGTCTAAGTCTACCTCACTGGGGCGTCATCGCTCTACTCAACTCGTCGACGTCTCACCGGCTCAACTACGTCGACATATCATGTGGCGGACAGGAGGCGAGTGAACAGAAGAGTGCTGCTCTCTACGTGACGTCAGACGTTCTCAACATTAGGTAATTAGATGACGTTAAACGTTCTCCTCATAAGAGCTTACGTGTTCACAAATCATCCGCCTTCTACCACGGAAGTATATAAACATGCAGATATATGCTGAAATTGTGTTCGCATTGATTAGCAGGATTTCAAGAATGTCCCGTAACATCACCTTGACTTATTGAACATTCTGAATACGGGGGGTGTATGTTACAATTCTATATTGGTTTTCATACTCGAGTATAATAGTGTTTACGTCTGGTTTCAAGACTGTTAACCCGGGGTGTGTGTGTGAGTAAAAGTTATCACAATCTGTAAAATGTCCCAATGGCGTGCGCCTCCTAAAGCCTTTCGCAGACCAGTCCAGCTCCTTCACGCGGCGGAACTGTTTTTACTGACAGGAGAAGGGGCAATGGCGGATATATGGTGCCTTTAAACCAGACGCTTCGAGTCGATGGGGTTCGTTAACCTTGACTGGTCGCTCGTTTAGGAGAAGGTAAACCGTTATTTCAAACGTGCGATGCATTGTGGCTAGCCTGACGATTGGGCAGCCCAGGGTCTCACAGACTCTCACCCAGGTTTGCGCCCAGTCTCATTTTACAGTGTGGAATTAATACGCATGACAGAAAATACGATGATTTTACATCCCCTATGGACAACTCGCCACTGGCGCGAGGCCATTGGGAAGTCTAGTCCTCGGGTTCAAGGACGTCTGCAAGCGTAACATCAAGGTCTGTGACACCAGCTCCGAAGACTGGGAGGCTGTGGCCATATTGCTTGCCGTCTGACAGAACACAGAGGCAGTGGAAGGGCAGATGGAACGAGACACCAGCATGCGGCTGAGAGGAGGATGGGGCGCAAACAACACGCTGCACTACCACTGTCCTCCTGTTTGTTTGCTTTGGCTGTCACTCCAAAATTGGCCTGTACAGCCATAGCGGACGCTGCCAAAGTTCCAGATGCTGACAACTGGGCGCATCAGCATTGTATCTCGAGACTACGCTTTGCCTACTACTAATAAACGTCAGGAACTGTGAATTAATTGGCAGTACTTTACTCTTGAATAAGGACTGTAGTCAACCAAGTAACGCTGTTTCTGCTAAACGGTGAATGACACAAATTGTATATGCCATCCAGAACATATAACTATGTTCAATATTCCTAAAGTGTGTGTCTTTTTATATTAGAGGGCTTTGGTGCACACACACAAACACACGCACGCACGCACGCACGCATGCACGCACACATTAAATACGTCTACTTCTAACTTCCAACAGCCACGTGTCCGCTGTTTCAGGAATCAGCCTCATGTTCTCTATCTTTATGAAGCGATTGGGATCGAAACCTCTGCCTCCTGGTTCCGACGAAAACCAGAAACAGTGGGGTACCAAGCCAGTTACACCTACTCGAATAAAACTGGCGCCGTCCGTTGTAGCCCCCAGTAAACACACCATCCTGACTTCCCGCAGTTAACGCTTTAAGGCATATCCTTTTGTTTTATTCCTTTCAACTGGCTTGCGACACGTTCACTTGTTGGTCCCTGGTAGGCCATCTTTCAATCAACTGTTTTCTTCTTTTGCAGCAACGTTGTCGTATCGCAGTCAGCTCAGAATGGCATTGAACTAGTTCACGTCAAGTCATCATTAACTGTCACGAATGTGACTGTGAACGACAACAAAATGACTGGCCTGAAAGTTGTCTCTGAGCCGATGTCCTTCGTCTTCAGTCACATTCACGCAGCACGTAAGTGTTCTGTCTATGTCATCACGTAAGTGTCCAATCTACGTCAGCAGATGTTTTTCAGTCTATCTGATGAATTTATTGATATGTGAAATTCCCTTATTTTACTAATTCTGTCGGTAACTATACTACAGTAGAAAATGCATCAAACCATGACGAATAGTTTTGTTCACTTAGATACAGTGTCAGTTCCAAACCATCAACGTGTCTTGCAGGTAACCACCAGGGCGTCTCCGTGAGTCGACCCCCGACCTCCGACTATACCGCCGCCGACGTGTGCGGCTTGACGTGTCTATTGTGTGAACACCAACCACGCGACTTCCCGCTACGTCTCTCCTTCCGTCGACCTCGCTACAGCCGGGCTGTCACCTGTGTCAAGGTGAGTGTAATGTCGACTTCTTTGGTTGAGTCTGCTGATGTTGGTGACGATGTCGGAAGTGAAGACCATGTCGGTGTTGAGGTCGAATGTGGTGTGCATATGACGGGTCATCGTCGGTGTTGGTGTGTTTATTGAGGGGCAGTTGGTAGTTTCTGCTGCTCTGGCTGCTGTTGTTGTTGTTAGAGTTATTGTGGTTGTTGTTGTTGTTGATGATGCTGCTCCTGCTGCTGCTTTTCTTGTTATTGTCATTGTCGATGCCGTTATCGTTGTTTTTGACGTCGTCGTCGTCGTTGTTGTTCTTTTTGTTATCGTCGTCGTCGTCGTCGTCGTCGTCGTCGTCGTCGTCGTCGTCGTCGTCGTCGTTGTTGTTCTTTTTGTTATTGTTGTCGCCGCCGTCGTCGTCGTCGTCGTCGTCTATCCACACTGCTCCCTTTCAGGCCTTCTCCACGTCGCCCGGCCAACTGTTGATGTTTCGCGTCCTGTCAGCGTCCGGCAGACTTCACATAACAGTTCGTGACGGCAGCGACACTGACTCGCCTGTCATATTGGATGCCGACATCAACACCGGCCGCCAGACAGTCGCCACCTACCTGGGAACGGCAACGACGACCGCGGAGCGGACAGTGGTCGAGATACGTTACAGTGGCTACTCGTACGTGACGCATGTCAACTTCGAACTGCTCTCTGTCATCCCTGGTAAGTTTATTTTCATAACGATACGTCATACGTGTGTGCTTTTCATGTCACTCCCAGGAAGACATGTTTACCAAAGCACAACATCAGCTGCTCGTGGAAGCATTCAGCCACGGAGTGATCGTTGCACTAAATATATTATGTTCATATACTGTCATTATATGATGTCAAATGTTTATATATGTAAGCGAGTAAGCATAGAAAACAGTATGACTTCTGATTGCTTAGGATACATTGTGTCGTTTGGAAATTCGTGAATAATGGGCGTGACACGGATGGGATAAACATTAGCATTAAGTTGGTAATTATCAACGTTAACTTTGTGAAGTTTAAACATATAATAATTATTGTGTTTGTATTGTAGGTTCAACGCGCATGCGCATGACCGCAATCGTTGCAGTTGATAACCGGCAGGAGGGTTTGTATATAAAGGAGATTGGATTACCGATCGACATCAGCGCCTCTCGGCTCACAAATAATACACACGGCCTTCGTTTAACGCAGTGCAATTCAAATATTTCCCTCAGATCCGTAGTTTGTGAAAGGAATCGCGAGGTCGGAATCTTCTCTGATAACTCCGACGGGCTATTAAACGTTACAGATCTATTCGCTGCAGAAAACAACGCATACGGCTTATCGTATATCAAAACAGACATCTGCAAGTCATCCATTCTACCCGGTATCTTTGCAAGACAACTGAATATCAGGAGTAGTGAATTCCGTGGCTCTCGAGAAAATGGCGTGAACATATATGAGAAATGTGGCATGATTTCCACTATAGACACTACTAACTTTCATTCAAACAGCAGGGGTATTCGCGCGTCGAACAAACACAACGACAACCAAATTGTAGTACAAAATTGCACTTTTACCAATCAAACCAAAATAGCAGTCTATATCAATACTGGAGGAAATGCAACAATATACAGCACTGCCTTCCATTCGAATACCAGGGGCATTCAGACTTTTATCGAACACAGCAACAACAAAATTGCTATAGAACAATGCACGTTTACCAATCAAAGCGAAATATCGGTCATTATAAATACTGAAGGAAATGCGACAATACACAATAACGTGTTTAACAACAATCACAATTCCTGCGTGGAGATTCAAGAGAGAGGTATAGCGATATATATTGAACGCAACACGTTCAGCGGTATCGCCATCGAAAGCCCGCTCCCCTTATATGTGAGGGATCTGACTGCCATTTCTGCGGTTGTCGTTATACGGACCAGAGCTTTGGTGAAACTGATATACAACGCTTTCAACAACCCAGACGTGCAGTTTCAACTGGCAACAACTGTACGAGATAACGACTACGCCATCGACGCGCGGTACAACTATTGGGGCGCTACGGATATAAATGACGTCACAAACTCCTTATATGGATACCACCAACAGGGACTCCTGGCGAAAATTTTGTATCACCCATATCTGGAGAGTCCACATGAAGACGACTACAACAACTTTTCACGACAATACCCGCATGTTGTGCAAGGCCGCCATGTCGGCGGGGTCATCACGGATAAGGTAGAGTTGGCCAATACTCAGACGCCCTACTACGTTACTAAGGACATCATTGTACATGCAAATGGAACACTGGTGGTAGCTGAAGGAGTGACGCTGGAATTTGAACCAGGAAGAGGTATATTTGTGATGGGAACACTTCAGATCGAGGGGTCACCTACAAACGACGTAACCATGACGGCAAAACAGCACATTCGTCACCCACTCTTGCGATTACTGAATGAGCACGAGGAAGGGCAAACCGTTTCCGGTGTGATACAGATCTATTCGCGCGCCGCCTGGCGTTCAGTGTGCTACAACACGTTCAATAAATACAGCACCACTCTCGACTTCATCTGCCGTGCAGTAGGCTTCGAGGGCCACACTAAGTACAATTCTGTGCAAAACAACAGCTTATCGTTAGACTCACTGCATACGTTTCATTGTCGTTCCGGTCGCTTCAGCGAATGTGTGTTTCCAGCTGATGGTTTCATTAACTGCAGCACTGACTCCGTTCTGGAGATAACATGTCAACGCACCTTCTGGAACGGGATCCACCTAGCAATCGATGCACATCCCAGCGTCATTCGAAACGCCCGACTGTACCAGACAAACCGCCGATCAACCTATGGTCCCAACCGTGCTGCGATGCATGTTGACTTTCTACAAAGTCACGTCATTGACCATGTTCACATCGCTGACATGTTTGACCATGATAGTTCGCGAGCGTTATTTGTTTCCCGGGTTGGTGTCCACAGCAATTCCATCGATTCGTTGACTGTTGTCATGCGCAGTGGCACTGCAGTCGAGTCCCATGACGCGCGCATTCACTTGAACGACTTGAACATCACGTGCACCCAACAACGTGCCGGCAATGGCGTCTACGTAGAATCGAAACTAGCGGTAATTGCGGGTCTCCGAAACGAACGCATTTCAAGTTTCACCGAAACACCCACAGTGAATGTAACTTACACCAAGTCCTTGTTCCTGAGCGTGAAAGATAGATCTGTACCGCGCCATCGTAATCACTACGTTCACATCGAGGCCCCTGAAGGCGATAGAATCGCCGTAGACGTTGTGCGAGGGAGTTTCCCGTCGTGTTCCGCGCAGGTGGTCTACTTCTACGATGGACAACATAAAGAGAGCGCCGCTGTCGGGGCAACGACCGGGCCAGACGGGACGTTATTCCGCTCCACCGGGTCGACAGTCAAACTTCGGATACGACGGACGAGCTACCATGGATGTGTGAATGCCGTCTTGCACGTGTACACCTTCAAAGGTAACGCTTTGACGAAGTTACGCGTCGGTCTTATCGTTGTGTGTATGAGTACTTTTGTATTAGTGAAGAATGTTAGTTAAGAATTAATTACATACGTAAATATGTATTGTGTTTCATCATTTGAGAATGAAAATAAATTTATTGATTGTGTGAGCGTGCATGCGTGCATGCTTGAGTGCATGCGTGTGTGTGTGTGTGTGTGTGTGTGAGTGTGTGAGTGTGTGTGTGTGTGTGTGTGTGTGTGTGTGTGTGTGTGTGTGTGTGTGTGTGTGTGTGTGTGTGTGTGTGTGTGTGTGTGTGTGTGTGTGTGTGTGTGTGTGTGTGTGTGTGTGTGTGTGCATGAGTGCGCGTGTGTTGACGTGCTTACGTGCGTGCGTGCGTGCGTGCGTGCTTGCGTGCATGTTGTGTGCGCGTGAGTGTGTGGTCTGGGTGGTGCGTCTTGGTGTGCAAACATGTATTAATTTACAGTTGTACTAACAGTTACAACTGCACGCACACAGACATGTACACAATCAAATATATTCACACGTGGTCATGTGAAATTATTCTGACGTAATCTGACCACTGAGAATAAGTTGTGTCATCTTTCAGGTAACACCTCCGACACGTCACTGTCATTGACGGGAAGCACACTTCGCGGTCATAGAACGGCCATGTCTTTGACGTCAGTCGGCAGACCAGTGTCCATCGTGAACAGCCGTGTAGTTCAGTCGGATGTTGGACTTCAGCTCCATGACGTTACCGGAAAGGTTACTCTGGTTGGAAGTGACTTCACTGGTGGAAGTACGGGAGTTGACGCCTCGGGTGTTCAGAACGTCCTCGTGTCTGACTCTGTGTTCACGCATTACACTGCCACTGCCGTACACATTCATTCCAGCTTTGTTAGTGAGGTTACTTTGAATAACGTCACAATTTCTAATAACACAAATGGCGTCCACCTTTACCGAATTAGCTGCAATGCTGGTTATGTTGGAATTCATGTTACAGACGCGATTCTAAATAACAATAACAATCACATCCGAATTGACGTTGGCAGATTTCGCGAATCTGATTCAGTAGTGGTGAAACTCGATCGCAGCAAACTGTTTGATGGCCAACAAGGATTGCTCGTTGACCGGACAAAGGCTGGCAAACCCATTGTCTGGAACATAGCCAAAAACGAATTTCATGACATGACCGGTCAGATCATGCGAATAAAGGGAATTATAAACTTCACGTCAAATGTCATTTGCAACAGCTCGCACACTGGCGGCGTCCTGGTCGATATCAGTTCCGGGAACTTAGACACATGTGCCTGGAATATTGCTAACAACGAATTTCATAATATTACCGGTAAGATTTTGCGGATCCAGGGAACCGGAAGCATCATGTCAAACCTCATTCGCAACAGCACGCACCCTGGTGGCGTCCTGGTTGACGTCATTTCCGCAGGTAAAAACACATGTGCCATTATCGACGGGAACACATTTGAGGGAAACACGAATGTGTCGAGCATTTTGTCTTTCTGCTCTTCGTGTGACAACGGTCGTCTTCTGCGGAACACATTCGAGAATAACCATATCATCAATTCAGTGATAACGTGCATATATTCAAGCGTATCAACAACAATTCAGCAGTTCTTGGATAACGTTATCGTCGATAATTCAGCAATTATTGGATTAAACCCGTATACCGCTGCGTTGTTAATTAGTTGGACATCAACAGTTGAAGCTCACAGGAACACGTTTGCCAATCCTGAACTGACTTATGAAGTAATAAATCAACAGCCAACGTTGAATTTCTCGACACGGCTTGACTTCATCGACAACTCTTGGGGGACGTCGGACACAGATGTCATCGACAGTCGTATCTTGGACGGCAGTGACTCGGGGTGGTGTCCAATGATACAAAGGCTGTGTAACACCAACATCAACCAGTCATTTGACACAACCGGACCACTTCATGGCAGACTGGACAGGTCTTTGACGCTGAGACGTCTAACAGACCCGTACACGGTGTCTGGAGATTTGATTGTTCCTGCCGGAGTCACTCTTACTCTGGAGCCGGGCGTCACACTCGCCCTGAAGCACACTGCCAGTGTGTTCATTGAAGGACGACTGATAGCGAGGGGATCCACAGAGAATCCCATACGGTTTCAACGTAGTGACAACCTGACGCAAGAGATGTCACTGCGACTAAGCCACGAAAGTCGGCTGGAAGCTTTGGTCGGTTCCGTGTGGCGCCCCATTTGCCGTACCGGGTGGACGATGAACAACGCTCACGTCGCCTGTAGACAACTCGGCTTCCGCAAAGGTAACTTTAAGTTAGTCTTAAACCAATACAGACTTTTACAGAAATACCTGAATTAAAGTTTTGACAGTACAGTTCAGAATGGGTCACATCAATGAGATTATAGATACCAATTTAAATAGAAAAAACAAATTAGATAGTAATACTAATATAGTATGGATATATTGTAGTAGATGTATTATGCAATATTCCACATTAATAAATCAAACTCTGAGTTTTAAATAATCAGTTGAAACACGTTAGCCAATATTATAATATACAGATGATAGGGTACTGCTGACCAGCTACAAGACCTTTGAAACACAAACTGGAGATACTGACAATAACAGCATTGCAGACTGTTATTGTAACAAAGCTTCAATATTTTAGTTTATGCCAAGTTAATCCTGTTCAGTCAACCGAAATGTGCAAAAGTCTCAGGTGGATATAGATCGATTTCGTCGTAACAACTGAAACGTGGCTGAAATGCTTAAGGTCATGAGAACACATTTTTCTTGATACTGCTCTGGATAAATAAAATTGTATCTCCTGGTCGACTAATGCACTTTTTGAGGTCATGTTCATGTGAAATATTAATTAATAACATTACTTGCAGCATCTAGCTTGAACCGAAACGTCGTTTCCGGAGGCACCCCTCTTGCATACACATTTGCGTGTGACGGCTCGGAACAAAACATCGCCCAATGTCGAAAAATCTTCCTTCAGTCGTACGAGCAAAACAGACAAGTAGGAATCACTTGTTCGCCAGAAGGCGCAACGAATGGTATACACATCACTACTATGGAAGACGGAAGTGCCTCGATCTTCGAAAATGTCGTGATATCCAACATATCCGGTATTCAAGTGTCGGGAACGGCTCCATGTGTTGTCAACGTGACAATGGAAGACGTCGAATTCGGGTTTGTGTTTGTTGGTCGAGGAATGGCGACAGAGAGAGAAATCAAGATGAGCAATGTAACCATCAGAAAGGTAACGATTGTTGGCATATTGATGGTTTTGACCACTGTTAAGTCAATTTTTTATTTTAAATGATGATAATAATAGAAAATTCGACATACTTTATTAAACTGTTATCATAAATTATATTACTAGAAAATGCGACAACCTTAATCAAAGCTAATTAGTTTATTTCTTTCAGAAAGAATGTTGTAATAATAGTGCGTGTGGGCGTGCGGGCGTGCGGGCGTGCGGGCGTGCGGGCGTGCGGGCGTGCGGACGTTGTGTCTGTGTGTGATTAGTTGATCTTCTGAATATGCGATGACATTCCATTGTGCAGGTGAAAAGCAGCGGGATATCTTTCTTCGACGTGGCGGCCAACGTGACACTTGAGAGCGTCGTTGTAATAGACACAAGCAAAGACGGCATTTCCTTTACTCCCACTTTCTACCGTCAACGACTGACAACGAGTGATAATCTGTACCCGACATTCCGGCTCTGTGACGCGCAAACAAACATGTTCATCAGACATGGCGAGAAATACAAGTTCTTCCCAGCGCGAGCCACTGACTGGAAAGGTTGTATTCGTCGGTTCGAAACTGAAGCGAAGTATGCGATTAAAGTGACAATGAAAGCGGAGACAACAAACTACCGCGGTGTGTTGACCGCGGAGTTTTACGACGGAAGCAACGTGGACATTGAACGAAGGATCAGCCGATTCACGACCCACAGGATGGACCGCGGTGACCAGGTAGGTGATGTTGAACGATGGTCAATGTAGCACTCACAGTTAGTTTGTATATGACCAGATTATTCTCATATGTAACGTATGCTATGTTTGATGTCAGATTATGTAACTTTATTGAGTGTGTTTATTCTGTTGTTTATTTCTTATGAATTGTATAATTAAAAATTACGTTGAGGGACATTGGTACCATATGTATGCCACGGATCATTAACTGTGTTGTTTGGCACACAAATATGTGTTTGGCATACACATATGTTCACACACACCCACACACACACACACACACACACACACACACTATCGCCTGCACGGTTTTTTTATAGCGGCATAATATCTTACAAATACTTTGGGGCGACAAGAGAAATAATGCACAAAGGAACACAAAATCGCGTTACGTATTTAATTATACGCAGAACAAACAGAATGTGAAAATATTATGTTGTGGTTCCAGTCGCTAATTGTCTATGAAGTAACAACGTAAAGTCCGTAGCTAGATGAGTATTGCGTCCCGGAGACTCTAGTTAATTAACTGTCTGTAGTCTACGTTAATAAACTTCGGCCCATCCACCTGTCTGCGTTGTGTTAATGATACGATTTACGTTGCACGTCCCGGATCAGACGACGACGGTGCAGTCGTGGGGCCGACAGATGACGTTGGTCGTCCACCAGAGTGAGAACTTTGTCGACTATGTGTCTGTAACCAGCGTCCTTCAGAAAGGTCGGTATCGTCACAGTGTCATCGGAAACTATTCTTATGTTGTCATCAGCTCCTGTACTGGTGTATGCTGTACATTAGAATGCACAAGAAATGTCTAAATTTCCGTTCGAACAAAACATTTGCTAAATTAACCTACATCAACATTGATGTTAAGTAGCGAACGTTCCATCTGTAATGAACTGGGATCCATCCTCATCAATGCTTCGGCCTCAGCCGAATAACGATGACGATGATGACGACAACGTTGACGACGATAACGATGGTGACGATGGTGATGATGATGACGATGGTGACGATGATGGCAACAACATCGACGAAGATGACGATGGTGACGATGACGATGATGACGGCAATGACGGCAATGACGACGATGATTCTGACAACAATTACAACAATGACGACAATAACGATGGTGTCTGTGACGACGATGATAACTATGACGACAATGATGAGTATTATGCTCATGGTTATGACCAGGAAGATACCCATGGCCGTGATCACTCAGTCATGTGTGTCACTCATCATTTGGCAACAGTATCTGACACACCTGGATTGACGTCACAACAAGAACTATACAAACACAACTGTTCCAAGAGAGAGCACAAATATCACAGATTCTAGTTTCTAGTAGTTTCCAACGCTCGGCAGCGTTCTATTAAGTGAATAGTCAGTATATATTGTGGTTGCAATGTTATGGTCTTATGACGTTTCATTCAACTAGTAAGCCTTTTGCAGAACGATATCGCCAAATCGACCTTTCTATGCTGCCACTGAGGGTGGCCACTGCCAGGGTGCTTGTCGGCCTCAGTGGTTCTTTTACGTCCCAAATTGAGACGGGACCGACATTATTTACATGATCTCCGAATCACGAGGGATATACAGTCCCCCATGTTGAGAGCCAGGTTTTTACACCAAATATTATGCCGGTCCAGGTTTTGTAACTTTTGATGTGCTAACACTACACTATTGCGCTCTCACAGCAATGCTGACGGTGACATCATACATGTGTGTTCCAGCGACCGACTGTTCTTTCGAGGGTGGATGGTGCGGCTGGCACAACTACAACGAGTTCCCGGCGACAGAACGCCAACCTTGGCTCATGTACAACTGTAGCTCCAAGAGACACGCCGAGTTCAGGGGTCTGGGCAGTGACGTCACACTTCCCGGAGGAACAAGTATGTTAACATGCTAACCTTCAGTCTTTAATATATTATTTTTCAATCGCACCTGCGCGTCATAGGCGTTATGTGAGTTACGTGCGATATGCGTTTGCCATTCCACTTCGATGTACAACAACCTGTACTTCGCATTCTCTCCGACATTCGTAATTTTGAACAAACGACGAGTTTCTGCCAGCGCGTTGTGGTGTTTATGTACGGAAGCCTGTTGATGCCACCAGAATAAAACTTTCTATCTCATAATTACGAGATAGTAGAGAACCGGAAATGGAACGCTTTTTCAACCAATCAAATGCGGAACAAGTAATAATTACGGCATCCATTTAATTATATCAACCGTACACGTGCGGGTAGCGGGAGATCTATCAGAACTGGTGTTGGATGCCGTGGATCGTGACGTTGCAGCTGCTC
Source organism: Escarpia spicata (assembly GCA_963995525.1). NCBI lineage: Eukaryota > Metazoa > Annelida > Polychaeta > Sabellida > Siboglinidae > Escarpia > Escarpia spicata. Next base: position 70,405,988 of record OZ023205.1, on the reverse strand, counting down.
TGTACTTCCACATAGAGTTAAGTTACATGGACATTCACGGTGTTCTGGCAATCAACCATCGCAAATAGGCGAGCGGTAGAACCACCTAACAGACCGATTTTAATGCCTCCCCCACACACACACAACCAATTGTTATATAATTGGAAAGCCCTGCATCTCTCCGTCATAATTAGGCTTGTCGTATAGTTGCCAAGGGGTGCAGTAAGCGTGAATCCAAGGTCAACCAAGGTCACCATCAAACGATCAATTTTAGAAATTGGACGCTTCCGAAAATTTCTTAATATCACAATGACTATTTAGCTACTTTCTTTAACTATAAAATGGCCATGTCATATATTCTTAGAAAACGCATTGTCTCACCTTCAAAACAGAGTACGATATGATGCTGTATCTAGGAATGATAAGAGTGACGACAAGGTCAAACAAGATTACCCATCAAATGACGAATATTCGAAAGTTTACAATGCTGCGAACATCATAAATTTACATTGACTGTGTTTCTACTTCACGACTACGAACAAATCATACACTATATGAAATGACAATGTCTCCTCGTTAAAATGCGTTGTGACATGGCGCTGTGAGGTGAAGCAGTTTGTGTGGAGCGGCGTTCAAACAGGGTCACCGTCAATTGATGAATGTTAGAAATTGCGCCATCCCGCAAGCTTGATAAAATCTTAATGGTTGTGGAGCTACGTTTCCTACTTACTGGTGTCCATTTCATATTTATGTGGATAGCTTATTGTTTTCCCGTTACAATGAGGTATAACGTATAACTATTAAATGGAGCATACTATATGTAGTGAATGTCAAACAAGTTCACTATCAAATGGTGACTGTTCAAAATTTCACCATTCCACAATCGGTGTAGGCCTAGGTTTACAATGGTTACGTATCTATTTGACTAAATGCACACAACCTCTTCATATACCATTGTAAACCGTATTGCATCCTCGTCAAAATGAGGTATGACATGGAGCTATCAACTGGTGTTGTATGTGTGGAGCGAAGGTTGAACAAGGTCACTGTCAAATGATGAATTTTCGAAATTGTGCTATTCTGCAAATGTTAAGACAAATTGTTCTAACAATTGCTCTGAAGTCAAACGATGAAAAGAATAATTAGTTAAGTTTTAGAATATTAATATATGTGTGTGTCTTAATATAATTAACAAGTCTTATTAAGAAACGGTTATGTCAACAATAAGTGCCTGCATAAAATAATAGCATGCAAAAATGCATGTCATGTAACAACATAAGTATTGAATAAATCAACCTGTATCGTTGACAGTCGTCAGCGATATTAGCAATGTCGCCAAGTGAGAAGAATTGGGACAAATGCATCTTCGTTGAATACATGGCATCCTGGCTATAAATCTATCATACATGTACATACACAGTTAGTAATGGTCAATTATCATCTAATTTAAGTTTATTGTAGTGCGAATTCCTTTTCAACCCATTGTACGTCACGTTCGTCTTCATTCAGTAAAAGGAGGCAGAGTGCCTGACATTACCAGTTTTATTTCAACAGGGCTGAACTTTTGCAATGGAATAGCCCCATCAAGCTAACGAGAAAGAGAAGACGTCTCTCGGTTAACTTCTCAAAATGCGGCATTTGTCAGACATTTTTGAACAATTTAAAACTGTCAAAAACAACATGTACTGGGCAGAAATAATTGTTGGATGCAGCGGAAACAAGGGGAGATGGCCTATATTATCGTCTAATAGATGCATTGCCCAGCCTTGAAGATATGCCACGGACACTATACCACAAGAGTTGCTTCAAAACGTACACAAGCAAGTCAAATTTGGATCACCCTAGGCTATTGTCCAAACAAGAAACAACAAATGACACTGATTCTCAACAATCAGTATCACGTATACCTAGTATGGCAACGAGAAAGGCACTGGTTCGATAGATTGGTATGTCTGTATTGTATTGTGTGTTCAAAGAAATCACGCAGGAAAGACAAAAAGTTGCATAAAATTGAAACATCTGAACGGGCAACCAGCCTTAATAAGGCTGCATGTCAAAGAGGACACGAGAAAATGATACGCGCAGTATCGGAGGAGGACTTGATAACTAAGGATACCGTGTACCACTCAACATGTCTTTCATCCTACCTGAATAAAACAAATCTTAAAGCAAAGACACCGTCGTCAACTGTTACAATACAGTATCCTTATGACACTACATTCTACTGTTTTATTCAAGAGATAGTTTCAAAGAGATCTGGAGCGACATGGGCATAGGGAAAACAGTCATCAGAGATGCAAAGGGAAGCAGTGGTATAGTCGGACTGACTAGAAAGAATCGAGCACTCATCAGGTGGACATTGACGAGGCACATGGGAGGAGTGGTTTGTTCACAAGTACTGAAGACAAGGATCACAAAGAAGTACTGGCATCCACACTGAAGAGGGATGAAGAGCATGTGAGAGCTCTGACCAAGCATGCTGTTAACAACGTGACCAATCCGTTCGAGCCTGAATCTCACCCAGATGTACACATCAACTTATCTACGGGGTTGCATACAACACTTGATGTGCAACATTCAACATCGTAGGTGCTTGGGAGGAGAAGCTGGAGAGATGTGTGCATGTTGCACTTGAATCAGGTGAAACATGCAGCGTCTACAGCCCCATCAGCAAGTCAGGCCTAAAAATATTTGTTGAGATGGCGAAAAAGACCAAGTTCAAGAGTGGCAAGGGAGGCGTTGTAACAGCAGCTGTTAGTCCAGTGATTGTGTTCGGTGCAGAGATGATGTTTCCATGGCCACCGTTCTCGGCCACCCGATAGGGCCAGTGCCGATGGCCATTCTGCATGCTGGTTGTACAATGCGGAAAACTAGCAAAGCGACACCGAGCCATAAACTAGACGTTAATGGCGAGAGAGTATCTGAACTACCACAAAACACCACTGCAACCACAGTGTATTTTAGAGATGCCATCGCTGTCATTCAAATGATGGCGGGGGACCAATTCAATTCATTTGATGCATTAGCGGTAACATACTTCAGGTAACTTCTGACAGGATTTCAGGGAGCTGACACAGGTATGATGACGATAACTCTGTGAAAACGGCTGAACGGGACCGCCGCGCAGGATTAACATCTGCTTGCAAGTAGTACCAGGTGATTGGTGGGCCTCCAGTACGTCCATGGAAACGGTTCTTCAATGTTCCATCCAACAAGTAATCACTAGTGATCTTTCTTTGTGAATATATGGTTAGTCGTGCATCCCAGTGGCTGGAAGCAGACACAGCGTGTACAGCCCTGGTTGTTGGACGCATCACCAATGGTGAGGTAGTGAAATCCATCAGTAATCGAGGTGTAGAAGAAGACAGACGCTTTGCCAGTACACAAGAAGAAGCTGACACCAGGATGCTTCTGCGTGCTGGTTTTGCTGATGCAGACTTCGGAGCACGTGGTGTTCTAGGAACCATAAAAATTAAGTCACCAGACACAGATGTCTTAATGCTTGCTGCATACTACTATACCGCATGTGTAGGTTGATATAATTTAGTGGAGACCGTATAATTATTACTTGCTCCGCATTTGATTGGTTGAAAAGGCGTTCCGTTTCTAATATCTCGTAATTACGAGATATGTATCTCGTAATTACGAGATAGTATCTCGTAATTACGATATAAAAAGTGTTATTCTGGTGGCACCAACAGGCTTCCGTAGTTATGTAAGTATTTTCTAACATTTAGTAAATATTACTACCATGAAAGTCTACTCAAGCATTTTTGCTCGTGTTACAAATGGGAATAAATAAAGTAATTTCAGCCGCCTCCCATGTAGTACACTCTCATGTCACTAGTCACCGTCCCATCTCTAATCTCTGTCCAATCGTTAATAATTACTGATTGAATTGTCTTAGTAGTTATCTGTTTAGTAGTTGGCGATGGTGCACGCGCTACGTCATCACGAGACTACTCTGCATCCATACCTTCCTATGTTGTGTGATCCAGGTGGTCATTACATTAGGGCGGAGACCACTGAAGACTGTAACTACTATAACCGAGGCGGTGGCCCGTCCAACACAGCCGCTCTAGAGAGCATCAGCTTCCGGCAAGAAGATAACATCTGCAGCATTTCATTTTATCACTACCGGAATGGTAATGGATATCGCGGTGAGTGTCAAGGTCTGCAGACAATTATTTTCAAGAATGATTTAGTAACCGCAATGTTTGTATTTAGTTTCGTGATGTAGTGGTAATCGTTAACGTGAGTAGCATAGTACGTCGTAATGCTCTAATCACGTGGTTGTCAGTATATAAAAGAAAACACCTAAACGCAATGTTCTGTAGGTATACAATCGATGACGTTTGGTACTAATATACTGTAAACATCCACATTGAGAAATCAAAATTGAGTTGATCGCAACGTTACCTAAACTGTACAATTTAATACAGCAGCTCCATGTAATGCAAAAGGCTAGTCACGGTTAGATGTCCTTGTGTACAACAATCGGCCAAACGTGTGATTTAGTACAAACAATAAAGTATTTTTGATTTTGATTTGATTTGAAACATTATTAATGACACATACATCCTTTGATCACAACTGTGGAATTGTTTCACCAGTTTCACAATGATTTGTTTACTATGCACACAAGTTGTGTTCTTCCAAAAGAATACCACTGTGACGAAATAGATGTTTGTTGGCTCACTGAAATATAACACATGCATCAATTTTTCATGCTTTTTTACTTTGCTATTGACGAACGTTTGTGTGCTCTGAATAAATCCGTTCACAATTCATTTTCGTTGTTAATGTGGATGAATTGGTGCATCGAACAACGTTTGCAGGTGAAGAATTGACGTTGTACATGAAGACAAGCCGTGGCTTGCAGAAGATCTGGTCGTCCACTCTTCAAGGAAGGCTCGGCAGGTGGAACTACGAAGACGTTGCCCTAAGGCCTAAAGACGCTGACCGATTCACAGTTCTTTTCCGCGTTCGTTTCCCGTCAAGATGCAGAAACTCCGTCGGTCTAGATAACGTCATGTTCCATCCTTGCCCGCGCGGTAAGTAAATGGCGTCCTGCAACCGATACCAAAGAATATTTCTGGCTAATGAAGTTATTCTTTAAAACTTACACGCGCGTGTATGTGTGTTTGCGTACGTGCAGGCACGTATACTCGAGTTAGATGTAAATGAGGACATATTGTATGTCTGTGCACAACCAAGATAATTTCTTTGTGTGTGCAAATTAGTGTAGATATATACGTGTGTGCAAGTTAGTGTAGATATATACGTGTGTGCAAGATAGTGTAGATATATACGTGTGTGCAAGTTAGTGTAGATATATACGTGTGTGCAAGTTAGTGTAGATATATACGTGTGTGCAAGTTAGTGTAGATATATACGTGTGTGCAAGTTAGTGTAGATATATACGTGTGTGCAAGTTAGTGTAGATATATACGTGTGTGCAAGTTAATGTAGATATATACTTGTGTGCAAGATAGTGTAGATATATACGTGTGTGCAAGTTAGTGTAGATATATACGTGTGTGCAAGTTAGTGTAGATATATACGTGTGTGCAAGTTAATGTAGATATATACGTGTGTGCAAGATAATGTAGATATATACGTGTGTGCAAGTTAGTGTAGATATATACGTGTGTGCAAGTTAGTGTAGATATATACGTGTGCAAGTTAGTGTAGATATATACGTGTGTGCAAGTTAATGTAGATATATACGTGTGTGCAAGATAATGTAGATATATACGTGTGTGCAAGTTAGTGTAGATATATACGTGTGTGCAAGTTAGTGTAGATATATACGTGTGCAAGTTAGTGTAGATATATACGTGTGTGCAAGTTAGTGTAGATATATACGTGTGTGCAAGTTAGTGTAGATATATACGTGTGTGCAAGTTAGTGTAGATATATACGTGTTTGCAAGATAGTGTAGATATATACGTGTGTGCAAGTTAGTGTAGATATATACGTGTGTGCAAGTTAGTGTATATATATACGTGTGTGCAAGTTAGTGTATATATATATACGTGTGTGCAAGATAGTGTAGATATATACGTGTGTGCAAGTTAGTGTAGATATATACGTGTGTGCAAGTTAGTGTAGATATATACGTGTGTGCAAGATAGTGTAGATATATACGTGTGTGCAAGTTAGTGTAGATATATACGTGTGTGCAAGTTAGTGTAGATATATACGTGTGTGCAAGTTAGTGTAGATATATACGTGTGTGCAAGATAGTGTAGATATATACGTGTGTGCAAGTTAGCGTAGATATATACGTCTGTGCAAGATAGTTTAGATATATACGTGTGTGCAAGATAGTGTAGATATATATGTGTGTGCAAGATAGTGTAGATATATACGTGTGTGCAAGTTAGTGTAGATATATACGTGTGTGCAAGATAGTGTAGATATATACGTGTGTGCAAGTTAGTGTAGATATATACGTGTGTGCAAGATAGTGTAGATATATACGTGTGTGCAAGTTAGTGTAGATATATAAAAGCGTACGTGTGAACGCATGTTTTTGAGTGAATGACAAACACATGTCCTCCTTTTCAAGCATTCATTTGATTTGACTTCAGAGAAGCAGGTGAGATCGATCACCATGAGGGACGTGCGTGTAGAGAACGTGCCTGAGCGAGCAGTGCGTGTCTGGACCACAGACCCGGAGACGCACAACGTCGTCAGGCTGGAGAAGATGTCCGTCAACAACACGGGCCTCGACAGATCGTGTCCCGCCCTCGATGTGCGACTGAAGAGCGCCGACGTGCTCATCCGCAACTGTTTCTTCACCAAATTAAAAGCATACGACTCGTCTGTTATATCCGTGACTTTCGACTCGGAGACGACGTCGCGGGTGTCAACGGCGAAGGTGACACAGAACTCACTCGTCTTATGCTCTGAAGGAGGCGCGATATTTATGGAGAACGCGGGAGAGAACAACGTGACTTTGAGGATGACAAAGAACAACCTGCGACACAACTCGATTGACGAGTCTCGCAGCGTCGTGCAACTTGTGAACGTGAATGTAGCAATGGAGGACAACGTGTTCTACAACAACAGCGGGAAATACACGCTGGAGGTCGGCAGCGAGTCACAACGCAACCGACTGCCGGTGCGGGCAGATGGAAATATCTTCTGGTTCAACACCGCCCTTAAACACGCCGCTAAATACACCGTTTCACTAAACGCTCCGGATGCTACGTTCAGAGGGAACATATTCAACAACCCTTCAAACACATACGAACTGTCAACTCATGACATGGGCGATAACAACGGGACGGCCGCAAGCATTGACTGTCGCAAGAATTGGTGGGGCTCCGGCCTTGCCCATGACGTCAAAGGCAAGATCAGAGACGGCCGGAAAGTTGAAGGTCTTCCCATGGTCGTATCATCTCCTTTTGAGACGGTACCTCCGAGTGGGCCGCAGTTTTCAAGTAAGAGCTTCGTTAGTCTAACGTTTAAATCTTGTTTTGAATATTACAGTAAAACTGGCAAACCCTCATGTTTACATTCACATACTTGTCGCGTCGTCAGTGTGTAACCTACATCAAAGATTTCGCAAGATTACACCCAAATATCTAGCTCCATGCAACAATTGGATAAGGAGGTAATTGACTTTGTACACAATATGGCTGGGTTTTTCATGTGAAACTAAACCAAAGAAACTGTGTTCTTTCTTGCGTGATTGTGTCAGTTGTTTCAAGTTTACATTGTACGACGTTCGTTATACGGTTTCGTTTGATCATAATCCGTATCATTCGTCACACTATAGGTGTATGTCCACTGGGCTGGACATACCAAATGTCCAGCTGCTTCTACTACAACGTGGGCGCCAGAACGTACCGCCAGGCACAGACATTCTGTCAGACAGAGAGAGCCGTTGTCCTATCCTCTCTCTTGTTGTCTCAACTACATCCGATGGTCGACGAGTTCACATCCTACCAAGACCTGGACGGCACAGTGAAGCGTTCGGTGATATGGATCAGTAACGGACGGAATAACGTCAGTTCGTGTCCCGTGTATCCGGCCAATATCGTGGATAGAAACAGCATCAATATCGGAGAGTCGAGCTGCAATGAACTGCATCCGTTTATTTGCAAACGCAAGTCTGTGGTCCGATGCAAGAACTCGTGCTTAAACAAAGGATCTTGTGTTGGCACCACGTGCGTTTGCTTCAGGTTTGTAACAACTTTCCTGTTTCTTCTTTGAACGTTTGTTTTTTGCAATATAGATGGTAACGGTTTATTATATATATATATATATATTAATAGGCTAACTTTGTGGGGTCGGTTGGTTGTTATCTCCTGCCGCACGCAGAATCCACCTCTTTCTATGTTCATCCACGTCTTTGAAGTTTGGACAATTGGCCTCATATCTACATAATTGCTGTCAGAGAAGGACGGAAAATGTGAACGAGCAACTCTCCAGATAGCTCAACTCTGGCGTCATGTTTGCTTGTTATCGGTTTAATATATTGGCTTTGGCGACAGTTGATGTAACATGGTCGGCGAGAACGAGTTTAAAAACAAATATATGTTATTATGAAAACTGTTGCGTTTGGTTTATTGCTGTTTAATTGGATATGAGCTAGTTATTTTCTTTATACAGTTCTCATTCACACGAGTATAGTTGTATGTATTTATGGTTTGTAGAGGTTGGAGGGGGGACGATTGTTCTCGCTTCCATTGTGATGACGTCAATCAGTGTTCCGGTCACGGGACTTGTGTGGGACCCAATCAGTGTCGGTGTTCGCCCGGCTGGTACGGTCGCTCATGTTCGATCACCTACTGCCGAAGGTTCGGGAGATGTACGTCCTGTGTGAAGGAGGCAGGATGCGGATGGTGCGACAGTCGCCAGACGTGTCTCCCGGGCAACGCCACCTACTGCAGTCTCGGTTCCTGCGACGCGTGGTTCTTCCACGACTGCGTCACCGCCGGAACTTCCGGTCGGTGCTCACCACATATATCGGTTCTCGACTGTGACGGGCGATACTGCAACGAGGAAGTGAGTTATGCTACAAAAGGGACGTGTCAGCAATGTAGAGACGTGGAGCAATGCTACAGCAACAGCAGCGACACTTCGGTCTGTAGTACCTGGAACGAAACGCGCTGTCCTAATGGTGAAGTGATTCCAGATTACGATGACCCACGCAGAATCGAGAATACCGTCTTTAGTGAGAAGTTGCGAAACATCAAGCCGGAAGACGCGACCATGTACTACTGCTCTGAATACGATGATCCATCGGCGGCTACGCAGCTGTTGGTGGCGACAGGTCGTCTGAACGTCAAGGCTGGGGATATCGTGGCGAGTGCGCAAGCGGGCGGCATCTTCCACAAACTTCATGAGGTCACCCATCTGGAGCACTTGACGCTGATGAGAGCCCAGATGGCAACGCTGCGTGACGCCATTCGCTATGCCGACTTCAACGCCGACCTAAAGATGTACGAAATTGACGACGTGGCATCTCTTGAACAGACCCCGCCGGCTGAGCTCTTTGATGACGTCATTCTGGGTAATGTACATCTGAAGTCTGGGACAGTCGTTCATGCGTTAGATGACATGACGGTGTACAAGTGTCTTGGTAGGACGTATATGACGAGTGACTCCACAACAGCGGCGTCGTTTAACTTAGTGATAGAGGCTCACCCGTCCAGTAATAAAATATACCAAGCAGGAGATATTGTGTTGAGTAACCAGAGTTCCGGTTTCTTGGAGACGGTGGTTGGAGCGTGGTCAACGAATGTCGGTAGAGTTGTCAAAACAACGTTAACGAAATGCAACAACCTAGATACTTCCAAACTGAAACTGTCATCGCCATTGCGAACCACGTCTTGTGTCGGTGGAGACAACAATCCCGGACTGTTGATGTTTGACAAGGACAGTCAGGTTAATTTGGATGTCGGAGATGTCGTTTCGGGTCGGGAATCTTCAGAGATTTATGTGAAGGTGCTCAAAGTGCGCTCCACTGGCAGATTCGTTATTCTGGAAGTGGCCAACGTGGAACGAGTGGAAAACGGCTCAACTGTGACCCGTTTGAACTTTGAAGATGTCACAGAAGGACGGGTCGTTAGACGCAAACGAGATGTCAACTTAAGGATATCTGGCGGCTTCAGCGAGTCTCTTAGATATGGGGTACGTGTATGTGTGTGTGTGTGTGTGTGTGTGTGTGTGTGTGTGTGTGTGTGTGTGTGTGTGTGTGTGTGTGTGTGTGTGTGTGTGTGTGTGTGTGTGTGTGTGTGTGTGTGTGTGTGTGTGTGGGTGTGGATGTGTGTGTGTGTGTGTGTGTGTGTGTGTGTGTGTGTGTGTGTGTGTGTGTGTGTGTGTGTGTGTGTGTGTGTGTGTGTGTGTGTGTGTGTGTGTGTGTGTGTGTGTGTGTGCGTGCGTGCGTGTGTGTGTGTGTGTGTGTGTGTGGGTGTGTGTGTGTGTGTGTCCCTGTCCATCCATGCATACGTGCGCGTGTGTGCATGAGCGCGTCTGCGTATGAGTATGTGTTATGCAACAAAGAATGCATTAATATGTGTATATATAACTGTAAATAATATATAATACATACATACATACATACATACATGAGAAAACACACACACACACACACACACACACACACACACACACACACACACACACACACACACACACACATATGTATATATATATATATATACATTTATACATGTATGTATGTGTGTATATATATAATTGTGCACTTCATCAGCAATCGTCAGTGCGCGCCTCGTTCTCCTACTCTATCGGAGTGCGAGTCAGCCTGAAGGTCGAGTGGGACTGGTGGGACACGGAGGTCACTCGGGCTGGACTCAAGTTCTCCGGATCTTTGTCTTCGTCTGCCACCGGAACATTCTCTTACTCGAAGACTGTGGGGTTTGACGGCAAGTCGAAGACATATTCTAGAGTAAGTGCGCCTTACAATATTTACTGGTGTCAATATGATTTGACAAAGTGGTACGCTTCGTTGTTCAGTGTGGAAACACGTTCCCAGTATCCTCATGTCATTGTCCCGTTCACCCTTTTATTCCGTTCTCTCTCTCTCTCTCTCTCTCTCTCTCATTCATTCTCTCTCTCTCTCTCTCTCTCTCTCTCATTCATTCTCTCTCTCTCTCTCTCTCTCTCTTCCTCTCTCTCTCTCTCTCCGTCTATTTCTCTCTTTTTGTCTTTCTCTCTCTCTCTCTCTCTCTCGCTCTCTCTCCTCGCTCTCTCTCTCTCTCTCTCTCTTTCTCTCCCACCCTCTCTCTCTCCTCTCTCTCCCTCTCTCTCTTCTACCCTCTCTCTCTCCCTCCCTCTCTCTCCCTCCCTCTACCTCTCTCTCTCCTTCTCTTTGTCTCTCTTCTCTCCCCCCCTCTCTCTCTCTCTCTCTCTCTCTATATATATATATATATATATATACTCATTCATACAGCTGAGTTAACTGGAGCAACGTAAAATTAACGAACGTGCCCAACGTTCGACACGGCAGCGTAGGATTCGAATCCGAGTTCTCTCGGTCGGTGTCCGAAGCTCTAGCCACTGCACCACAGCTCTCCACGGCGTGTGTGTACGTAACTTATTTTAACAGATGTTCTTGCTTTCTTTCCAGGACGTTGGCAGGTTTGTTATACCAGTTTATGGTGTTCCCATACCGGGAAAGATTTCTTTGACAGTCCAACTGGGATGGTCAATTGAGTTTAAGGTAAGTCAATCAGATTACGTGACGTACCAGTTTACATATACAAACGCAAATCGCTTTCTCTTTAGCAACGATCTAACATTTACCCTTTAAAACTGTTCTTCGTTTCTCACACTGCATGTAGATGTCGGTAACAGTTATTTATTCAGCGCATAATTATAAAATAAATTATAGTTTAACTTTAGGTGTATCTTCGTGGCCGTAATTAATACAAGCACAAACGACAGTTCAATTAGTTGTGTTACTGTTTTCATTCAATGTTTGTGTCAAAAGCAAACTATTGAGAAGCTAAAACTACGATTTATTGTAGGGTGAACTAACGTTGTCGGCAACTTACAGCGCCAAAATGCGATTCTCTGTCGGCATGCTTTGGACCAAGGCATCGGGAAACCGGAAACAACCTCTGCGGGTAAGTAATCAGAGGCGGATCAAGAGAGGGTAGTCTAGGAGGGACACAAAAATATCCACTGGTGGCCGAATGAAATGGTGTAGAAAATGTGTCGCTCCCGCGCCGCCGTAATTTCAGCTTCTCCGCTGTCTCGGCTCGACTGGTGACATCGAAAGACGAGAGGGGTGCTGTTGAAAATTTGCGCAGCCGTATTTCCAGCTCCTCTTCACCTTCTCCGCTGGCTCGCCTGGCTCGACTGTGACATCGGAAGTAGGCGAGAGGTTCTGTTGAAAAATGAGCACATTTCCAAGGGACTAAGGGGGCACGGTCATGTGGGCCCATTCAAAAAGATCTACGGCCACGCCAAATTCCAAAGGTTTAGGGGGCACGTGCTACCCTTGGGTCCGCCTATGGTAATAATTAACCTTATGAATATTATGCTGCGAGATATCTAACTGATAGTTCATCAATGCGCTCACAACATAACAATCATTATAAAGACAATTAACGTAAAACAATTCATTTATAAAATAAAACAAACAAGTTTATACATTTACTTTAAAAGTCTCTGAAAAGCCGTGTATAGGTCATTCAAGGTAATGCTCGTTGGCCTATAGATCATGTCATTCGCCACCATGTGTATGTTTAAATTAGTCTGTCTTTAGTTGATGTTTAAATAGAGTAAGAGGTGGAACGTCCCGGAGAGACAATGGCAGTTCGTACCATTGCCACTAACTTGTATTAAACGAGTACATGGCTATAGCAAGTAGATGTATGACACGAATAGTCTTCGCCTAGTATTTGCAACATGGCATTATTTCTTTGAAATCAAGATAGTGTTTGAAAACCTGGTCTGCCGGGTGTCAAGTGTGAAATGTAGAAGATTTCAGTTGCTCTAAGGACTGGACACATACAGCGCATTATAAGAAAGTACCGTACCTTGAATTGTCTTTCAGATTACGTCTAGTAAGAGCGAGTCATTCTCCGGGAGGCTGAAGGCCGAGGCGACAGCGACAGTGACTATGACTCCGTCCATTGTCGCCCAGTGGCCTGCCATCCCACTCTCCGGGAAACGTCCCCGACCAACAAAGCGTTCCCATCGGGCAAAACGTTCTCTAACCACGACAAGTCCCCGACCAACAACAACAAGTCCCCGACCAACAACAACAACAAGTCTCCGAACAACAAAAACAAGTCCCCGACCAACAACAACAAGTCCCCGACCAACAACAACAAGTTCCCGACCAACAACAACAAGTTCCCGACCAACAACAACAAGTCCCCGAACAACAAAAACTCCCCGAACAACAACAAAAAGCCCCCGACCCACCAAAAGGTCCCGATCAACGAAAAAACCCCGAACAACGAAAAGTCCCCGACCAACAACAAAAAGTCCCCTACCCACGAAACGTCCTCGACCAACGAAACGTCCCCGTCGGAGAAAAAGACCCCAAAAGTCAAAGAAAGGTAAAAAAGCTAAGTTCTGACATAGCGCAGTGTCCAGTCGTTGGGACTGCTCAGAGCGCTTTACACTTTACTCCCTGGCAGACCTCTAAACATCCTGGTATGCCGTCTATATTTACACGTCTGTACATTCGCTCAAGCATGCGTACACGCACGCGCGCGCATACACACAAACACACACATACACGCACACACACACACACACACACACACACACACACACACACACACACACACACACACACACACACACACACACACACACACACGGCAAACACACTAATACAGATTGTTTCCTATACTTGCTTTTTTGTCGCGCCTGTGTTTTTGTTTGTAATTAATTTGATCAGTTTTCCATTTTTCATACACAAAGTGTAATTATCTGTTGTGCAGGAGAGGATGCGGACATAACAACTCTTGAACTCAGTGTTGGGTTCCCACTCTTTGTGAGGGTTTCTGGGAAGGCATGCACCTGTAGAGATCCCGATAAACACACAGAATTCAGTACGTCTATAATACTAACATTGGTGGTGTAATTGTGTCATGTGCATTGAACCGAACACAAGTACGAGTACTGGTTATTTTATTTTTTTAAATACAAGTACTAATATGTTTCATCAATATATATATATAGCACTTGTACTTACAACTTATACAACATTTGTGTACTTATATTATACCAATTACACACACGCACACGCACACACACAGTCACACACACACACACGCGCGCACGCACGCACGCACGCACGCACGCACGCGCGTACACACACAGGTTTTCATATCGTCGTCGCGTGTTTCACTGTGCAGGTATCACCGCTGGGTTGGAGAACGTCAATCTCGGTCTGTCCGTCTTCGTCTGGGACTTCGAGAAGCAAGTCGGGGTGCCTGGAGCGACGGTGAGCCGTCGGTGAGTGGACGGTCACGTGGACCAGCACTTCGTTCAGTGTATTTTGCTTGTATTTTATTCTAACACAACCTACATGCCGACGGTGTGTGCTGCACGTCTAACATCGCCTGTCTGTCCCCAGCGTGTGCAAGGCCAACCCTGTCCCGTGTTGTCTCTGCCCCGACACCGGGGAACCCGGTAAACTCGACCCAGATACGGGGGAATGCCTGTGTAAATGTTACTGCGACCCACCGAAAAACACGACACTTAGTGTAAAGGTAAGAGCACGTTGGTGTATTTCAATTCAATGTTTAGCCTCACTCCCCACGGTATACAGCTACTGTGTTGCCGTCACTGCCCACGTTTCACTTCCTTATTTCTCTCTTGAAATATTTAGAAATATCAGCTTTATATAATGAGATATCAATTATTCGCATTATTTTTTCTGCGTATGTTTAATTTTTTTCATTTTTCTTCCTTCTCTGATCGGCAACAAGCCGACACACGCACACACACACACACGCGCGCGCGCGCGCACGCACGTACGCACACATGTTATATTGGTCTTTACTTTATCAATGTCCACCTATCCCTGTCGTCTCTGACTTCAGCCAAAAAATGGCGACTGCAAATGCAAGAAGTGCCCGGATGGCTCGCTCGAGAAATGGTTTGCTGAGATAAAATGCCCGTGCACATGCGCAGATGACGTAGAGCGAGAGATGGAGGAAGATGGGTCATGTGACTGCAGCTGTCTGTGTGATGACGGGGTCACGACAGACATGATAGCGGCGGACGGGTCGTGTCCGTGTAAGTGTACGTGCAAGACGTGCGTGGAGTCGACGATTGGTCCGGCCGGCTGCAAGTGTCCTAACGATGTCTGTCCACGGTGTAAGCCGGGCGAGGAGCCGATCTGGCGGGGCTGCGAGTGTAGGTGCCCAGAGTTCTGCGGCCATCCTCCTATGTGTGGCTCGGGTAGACGGGGGCCGAAATGTGACCAGCCCGACTGCACGCCCTGTCAGGGATGCTCCGGGCGGGGAACTTGCACGAGAGGCTTCAACTGTGCCGCCTCGTGCCGATGCAACACCAATTGGGAAGGTTTGTCGCTTCATATTTATCTGGATCTTCGTCGTCGGTGTTCCTTTTGTAACGAACAATTAGAATTATACAGCAGTGGCAACTCTACCACTCCGCTGTGTTCTAACGACAGCGTTTTGTTACCAGTCTTTTTACACCTCAGCCCTTTCGGAGATCCCTCTTCACGTGATGTTAGCATATGAAATGTAACACGCCCAATTTGTATTGCCATGCTCATGTGTTTAGTTTGGTAGTTAGTCTTCCTCGACGTCCATCACTTCACACACGCACACCCACCACTTAATACATGCGTCTGCACGCAAGCACACACACACACACACACACACACACACACACACACACACACACACACACACACACACACACACACACACACACACACACACACACACACACACACACACACACACACACACATTTTCCCTTGCCTACCTTTCGCCCAGCTGTACTTGTCCCGCTCAGTTCCCCTGTTCCTCTTACTCCTCTTCCCCCGGCTGTTGAACTCCCTGACAAACCATATCCCGCATTCAGGCAGTTGTTGCGAGCGCCGAGTGCCGCGTCGAACGTGGGGCGACCCACACATTGAGACACTGGACGGCATCGAGTTCGACTACTTCGGCATCGGCGAGTTCTGGGACTGCAAGAGCGAGGAGAACGATTTCGGATGTCAGGTGCGCTACTTCCACTACAAGCAGACGTCTCTGACGGGCGCCATCGCTCTCAAGGCCGGGCTCTCTGTCGTCACCATCACAACCCCCGCTGTTGCTCAGCCTGGCGATGTCCCCACGGTCAGGTTAGTGACACAAACAGTGTCATCAATGTATAAAGTGTATTAGCAGGAAACAGATTCAACAAAGTAAAGAGGAGAAGGATGTCATCGTGTTATCAAAAGTCCCCTATTCGTACTATTAATCGTGATAATCCAGGTTCCTGTCCTCTTGTTATTGTTTCAAAAATTTGGCAATTTCTTTCATTTCAAGTTGCCTCAGTTCACTCAGCTGTGAAAAATTATTACATGGATATGTATACATATGTGAACGAATAGTCTTCGAGCAGTAACTGTGTTCTGGCTGAATGCTTCCAAGAGAAGCCGATATTCTATACCGGAATTTACCTTTACACTTTTTACTCACATCTCCGAAACTGAACTGGTTAGGCGTAAACTGTCACTACAGATAAGTATACGAGTAAGCATCTTCGTAGCCTTTACCAATTGACACTGTGTGTAGAGCTGTATGTTGTAACCATAGTACGAAACACTTGTTGCCGACGTGCAGGATTGATGGCGTCGTGCAAGACGCCGACAGACCACTGAGGAAGTCACTCAGCAATGGCTCCGTCTTGTTGGACATCCTTCCCAAAAATGCAACATCTGACGGCGGTGACGCAACTTCCGGCACGATGGTTTCACTGCAATTCCAAACAGGTACACGAGGCATCGGTCAGCGGGGCTTGGGTATCAAGTATCTTGCTCCCAATATTTATTTATTAATTCGCAAACTGTTGGGACAGTTTTTTTTCTTGTTATTCTTTATTACTATTTTGTATTATTTAGCTAATAATGAGAACATAATATGCAGTAAATGCATTGCGAATTGGTTCAGCCACATCAACATAATTAACCTATTCAAGATATATGTTATTCAAACGCCAACGAATATTTGATAAGTACGTGCTTTTGTGTTGCTCTTTGTCAAGGCGCCTCTGTGACAGTGGCGACATCTTACAGCGCGAAGATGAAGCGCCTATTCCTCAATGTTGGTTTCACACCGACGGTAGCGTTCTTTGAGAAAACTGCCGGACTGTGTGGTTTTATGGACGATGATGTCACGAATGACCTCACTGGTCCGGATGGAACTCTGTACAACCGAACCGATGAGTTTGCGGAAAGCTGTGAGTATACAACTGTTACAGCCGATTTCACCAGAGTTTTGTATGTTTTTGTTTTTGCTTTCGACGACCTGATGTTGATTATATTCATCAACATGAACTGGCGATTTTCTTTTCACTGACTATTATTAATTAGTAGTACGCAGAAAATGTTGTGGCGTGGTATTTCACATTGTGTATGTGCGATGTGATTTGTTATATAAGTTGTCCTTCTGGTTACGTTCGTAAATGTGACTTTACAATAGCCTCTAAATAAAAGAAATCACATTAAAAACGAAATTTGGTCTATTGAGGTGCTTCATATTCCAACACAGGGCGAATTACATATTTATATTTTAATTTTTGACGTTACAAATTATTTATTTGGTGTTTCCTGGTGTGAGTTGCTTGGTGACCAGATGGTCGAGGTCCGCGCTATCGTCAGATAGGACAAATGCACAGTGTATGTACACCTGTATTATAAATAGCCATGAATCATTTACAGGGCGAATAGCCGTGCCTCATAAGACGAACGCTGGCACATTTGGATCGTGGTCTTGGACGGAGTCAAACTTCCACCCTGATGACATCATGGATTCGTCATACACGGATCCTTCCTACAAACCCGCCTACACTCTCCAGGGATACTCCGCCAACAGCATTGGCACAGGTGATCATCTTATTCATTCCAATAAATGTATTAAATTTCTACAGCATTCTGGTATATTATGTTGTTTCCCTTAGTTGTAATTAGCCAATAATTGTACTTACAAAGAAAATATTGTACTGATTGTAAAGACAACGATAATTGTAATTATAATGAATACGTTTGTTGTTACACAATGATAATGAAAGTAATAATGAAGTATTTATTTTACGTAATCATTAATGATTATGGTAATAATGACGAATGAATCACCCTCACACCTGTAGAGCAGGGAACAAAGAGGAGAGTAACAATGAGTACTCCATAACGACTCCGATCCTGCTTCGCATTTAGTCACATAGGGTGTGTGGATCCGTGCGTGCGTGCGTGCGTGCGTGTGTTGCAGGAATACTTAGCGCCTTGTAAGGTTTTATCAGCACAAAACGTTCCTAGCTTTGATCCTCAGCTGTTGCTAAGACCTTTATGGAAGTGGCGATATTGTTATTCGCAGTAATAATGGCTTTAACTATATCTTTACATAAATTGAGTCGATAAAAAGAACACTTTTACGATGGCTGGAAATACCGTGTCTGTTGCAGCTTCTGCCTTGTGCGAGAAGCAAGGGTTGTCCGGCACACTTCTCAAGGGTTGCATCTATGACGTCGTCGTGTCCAACGACACGGCTTTGGCCGAGCAAGAAACACTCAAGAGAGGTCGGTGGTCTGGCAAGATTGGAATAACACCCAACTTACATAGTTACGCTAAAATGAACCATCGTATAGCAGGTGATACATCGTAATGTCCCCTCTCACTCAATCTATTAATCCCTCCTTCGAGTCCACATATTCCCCGCTGTCTTTGTCTTGCTATCAGAAGATGTAGTTCCTTCTTTGATCAGACGATGTAGCGCCAACTGTGTGCAGTTTGGTAGATGGAATACACGTTTAGAAGGACCAAGTTGTAGAATGTCTAACTGAACCCTAATAGTTAGTCGGTTAATCGCAGTATATGATTCGTTTACATAGTTACGTGTTGTCAAACTAATGTGTCGATATAAACGTTATCAATAAATAAAGCATAAACACAACTACACATAGCATTGGTGTTGTTTCTTGAAGGATGCCCCAACCAGTGCTCAGGGAAGGGACGCTGTGTCAACGACACTTGCGAGTGCTTGGTCGGATGGTCAACTGAAGACTGCCACGTGGGTTCTTGTGGCAGTTGTTACCATGGCAACTGTGAGGTAGGATTCTGCCAGTGTCACATCGGCTGGGACGGAGTCGACTGCTCGCATAAGGCGACCTGTGACAAGGTGGGTTGAGACAGTCGATCGAGCCTTGGAAACGATATTGTTACATCATTTTGTGTGAAACGTGAATGATAGCTGAAAACGTAAGATCAATGTTTCCATATTAATATATCGTAAACCAAAATTAGCTTAAGCATAGCACAGACAACAACTACACGATGAGAATAATGGGCATCGCAACCAACGACGAACAATAAGATTACGGATTACAATTATTACGATGTTCAAAGTCGTCTAAGATACTTATACTGTGTTAGGGTGGAGAATGTCAGATAGATTGATAATGATGATGCTGGTGATGGTGAAGGTGATGATGATGATGATGCTGGTGATGGTGAGGGTGATGATGATGATCAAATCAAATTTAAACTAATTTATTGTCTGTAGTAAAATAATACATTTTCAAACAGAAAAGTTTCTTTAGGTTCATCCGTTGACCATCCAATCAATCAATTAGCTCAAAAAATTAAGATATCAAAACACACAACATTATTGCATGCACATATAAACCCCACACTTGTAAAGTTGTACGAGTGAGATGTATGTAAATAACACATTAAAGCTTCCCAAAACGAAAACTAACACATCACACAAACAGACAATTGACTAAATGTAAAGTTTGTTCCGAGCATTAAAAATTATCAAACCCAAGCACTCCCAGAAACCAGAGAAGGGCAGTAGTACGTCAATATGTGCACACAGGACCAACAAAACCGTGTAAATTAATACATGATGATGGTGGTGGTGGTGGTGGTGGTGTTGTTGGTGTTGGTGGTAGTGGTGTTGGTGGTCGTGGTCGTGGCGGCGGCGGCGGCGGCGGCGGCGTGGTGGTGGTCGTGGTGGTAGTGGTGGTAGTGGTATCGACGGTGATGATGATGATGATGTTTACTATGATGATGGTTTTGATGACGACGACAATGGTTACGATGGTTGTGGTGTGATATTTGCTGCATTACGTCGTCAGGTAAACGACTGCACGGATCCGACTCACGGCATATGTCGCGCCCAGGACCTGTGTCAGTGTGAGGACGGCTTCACAGGCGCTGACTGCAGGTAGGTCGTGTATTTAGCCTTACTATTTAGTAGGTCCTCGATCACAGACAATACGCCATTTTGTTACCTGTGGCCTACCTCTTAAAACTATTCTGAAATAATGCATCAATTATAATGTTGACTGTGTGAAAGAATTTAAATACGACATTACTACATAAGAAGAGTAAGAGTAAACGTGTAACTGAATGTAAAGAAATTTAAAAAAAAACATTCAATGAGGTAATGTGTTGTTGGTCTCCCACTGTCAACTGTAAGTCTGTCTCCAGTGTGACAGCCACCTGCTACAACCAACTCAACTGTTCCTCCCGCGGTGTCTGTGTCGACTTCGATGTGTGTCGGTGCGACTTGGGCTGGACATCGTCCAGTTGTTCTCAGCCGTCGTGTGAAGTTCTCAACTGGTGTTCCGGCCACGGACAGTGCATTGCCCATGACGTGTGTCTTTGCGAGTCCGGTTGGACGGACAATAGCTGCTCGACTCCGGACTGTTCCACGCAGAACGACTGCTCCAATCACGGCGACTGTCTCCAGCCGGGAACTTGCTCCTGTCACCCGGGATACGAGGGCGCTGACTGCAACACCAATGCTAAGTGCAAGTCTCTCAACAACTGCAACGAACACGGACTCTGTCTAGCCGAGACAGTCTTGGAGAACAACGCCAAGCAAATTGGGATCAGATGCAGGTACGACTGAGTATACACACACAATCTCACACACGCACACGCACGCACACGCACGCACACACACACACATACGCGCGCGCGCACACAAACACACATACACACACACGCACACTCACGCACACTCACGCACACTCACGCACACTCACGCACACTCACGCACACTCACGCACTCACGCATCCACGCACGCGCACATAAACACACACACACGCACGCATACACACACACACACATAAACATTCATACACACACGCACACTCACGCATTCATGCACTCGCGCACTCACTCACGCACACAAACACACACACACTCGCGCACTCACTCACGCACACAAACACACACACACACACACACACACACGTGCACGCGCGCACAAATACACGCGCACACGCGCACAAACAACTACACGCACACGCACACACACGCACATGCACGCACCCAAGCACACACACGCACACACATACTCACCACTGTTTACAACATTAGCCTTACCGTTGCTGTACCTCACAGTTGTGACCCTGGCTTTGTCGGAGACACCTGCAATAGCCCTACATGTGAACCGAATTGTTCGTCTCACGGCCGTTGTGTCGAGCCGAACTTGTGCAGTTGTGACGCCGGCTACACAGGGCCAACCTGCGCCCAGCTCTCTTGCGCAACCAGGAACAGTTGTTCAGGTAACTAACTTATAACTGGCAATGTACACCACATACCAACATATTGTTTCAACTGATGCAAAATAATCCTTCCCTGTCGTTTTCTGTGTTTAAAGTATCAATAACGATGACATTTTTGGAGCTTATGTTTGATTACTTACAAGCCAGTAACAAGCTGTGGTGTTGTGTTTGATTAATTACAAGCCAGTAACAAGCTATTATGTTGTGTTTGATTACTTACAAGCCAGTAACAAGCTGTGGTGTTGTGTTTGATTAATTACAAGACAGTAACAAGTTGTGGTGTTGTGTTTGATTACTTACAAGCCAGTAACAAGCTGTGGTGTTGTGTTTGATTACTTACAAGCCAGTAACAAGCTGTGGTGTTGTGTTTGGTTACTTACAAGACAGTAACAAGTTGTGGTGTTGTGTTTGATTACTTACAAGCCAGTAACAAGCTGTGGTGTTGTGTTTGATTACTTACAAGCCAGTAACAAGCTGTGGTGTTGTGTTTGATTACTTACAAGCCAGTAACAAGCTGTGGTGTTATGTGTTTTGTGGGTGTCAGAGAATAAACCAACAAATCAAAGAAATACAGACAATGTCGATATATGTGGCTTTTAACTGTTCCTTTCTGCAGTGTGATGGCTAGAGATTGCGAACACATCGTTTTAAAACATTATTGCATAACCAGTTGTGTCGGTGTAACGAAACAGACGCGTTACTAACGTTCGGCATATGGCCATTGCGTTACAGGCCACGGCCAGTGCACGGGGCTAGAACAGTGCACGTGTGACGAGGGCTGGTCTTCCGAGAACTGCGACACGGCCAACTGCACGAGTCTCGATGACTGTTCCAGTCAGGGCCAGTGCGTCGCTCCTGGCAGCTGCTATTGCTTTGACGGCTTCGACGGCACAAACTGCAGTCAACCCGTCGGTCCTAACTTGAACGCACCCGTATTTTACGCGTCTGAGTATAATTGCGTGGTGAGCGAGAAGGCAATGATTGGGACATTGCTATTGCGTGTGCAAGCGACGGACGCTGACCATGGAAAGAACGGCAACATCCGTTATGAGTTAGTGCCGTATGGCGCTGAAATTGTCGTGCCAGCCTACCTTGTAATCGACAGCGTAAGTGGCCGTATCACCCTGTTGTCGCCAATACCACGCAACCTACTGACATCAGACACTCTGCTGGTCTGGGTGAAGGCCGTTGATGGCGGAGTGCCGCCGAGAGAGGCGAAGGCTCAACTCCACATCCGGGTCATCGACGTGAATGACCACTGTCCAGAGTTCCACAGTCCAGCCTATGGAAGCATCTACTTCGTCAACATGTCAACCGGTGTCAACACAACTGTGGTCGTTATCGAGGTGACAGACGACGACTTTGGCGACAACGGAGAAGTCACCCTTAGCTTCGGAGCCAATACCGACAATGGCGTTCTCAACGCTTTCGACGTCGACCCAACTTCCGGTCGAATCTCGTCGCTAGTCTCCCCGCTGACCGTCGGCACATTCCCCGTTGTCATCGTCGCCACAGACGACGCCGCCAACCCGTGCTCAAAGCAGTTGGCGATAACCATTCAGGTGCTGCCTCCTGATGTTGAACCACCTGCAACATCTACAACCGCAACGACATCGTCCCAGAAGACAACAACAACTTCGACACTGGATATGAACACGACAACTCGAACAACTACGAAAGGGGAGCATACACCATTGGAGATAACGACGCCGACGTCTAGTTCTGTCACCTCAACAGTAGCAAAGCAAACCACGCCGCGACGACCCAATGTCGACTCTCCGACCAAAGACTTCTCCATGAGTAGCTTCATCATCATGGGATCTGTGTTTGCGCTAGTCTTGCTGGTGGCTGTGCTGGTCATCGTCGGCATGAGGTTCCAAGTGGTCAATATGAGGGCGCAACTGGACGACAAACCCGCGGGTATACAGCCACGTTGGCATACCCATTTCACAGACCGCTTCTACATCCAAAACAAGTGAGAGAGCGAAAAACACGAACAGTCTCATATAGATGTACCATCTACATGTTTGATGATGAATAAGTTTGAATCTGATATTCAAATTGAACTGTTCGTGTTGCGTCGTTTTCGCTTCTTACAAGTCTAGATGGCTTCGCTGCTGCTTACCATGATAACGTAACGGTCGCTGAATCTCCACATCAACCGAAATTGGCAGTCCGGGAGCAGATGGTGGCAGACACCCAGAGGATGAACAAAGAGGGGAACAAATATCATACGCATGTCGTAACTCGTAGTATTATAGAACGCTTCAGTTGATTGCTCACAACTATTTTATGAATATTGTAAGAGATAAGTTCGTGTATTGTAATTTATTAACATGTTATGAAGTATATAGCTTGTAATCCTATAAAAGAACGTCAGCGTAACGGCGTATATGTGAACAAGACATGATTTGTAGCAAACTAATATTACCTGAGCGAACGTGTATTTTGAAGTATCCTATCCAATTGTACAAGGAAAATATATTATGCAGTGTTTCATTTGTATTATTAACGTTAATTATAAAAATGTTAATATTAATGTCACACTTCAACACGTTTCACCGTACGTAAGCAACTTGTTTTGTATTGAACGATGTATTTGGATTGCTTGTACACAATGTATATATGTTAAGTTCTGATTAGCTAATAATAATAATAATTGCTTTATTCACAGACTCCATGCAATATACAATACATTATCATGGTTCTAAACAATAGTTACTATGTCAGAATGAAAAATCACCCGTCAACAAAATGTATACACAGGGAATTAAACCAGTATTTCCATATCCTAGACATGTATGTCACGTCACTAATGTTACGAATCATTATATTTTTTAGAACCGCAGTCGGCATATAAATCTATATGTCAAATTTGTAATAACAGCAGCACGGTTAGGTAAATTATTGTTAACAAACATTTCACTAGTTCTACAGTATCTGTCATAACCTAATACCATTCGAAATATATTGTTGTAAGAGACGTACAATTTCCTGATAGCATAGTTATGAAAATTTCACCATATATGGGCAGTATACCTAGGTGAGCAAAAAGTAATAAACAATGTTTTTATAGTATTTAATTGAGATTGTATTCAAACTATTTTTACAAACTCCATGTACAACCGATTGATGTACCTACATTTGTATTAATATCACATGGCTCAGATTTCTAACACTGGTTTTCGTGTATGAATACAAATGTTCACACCATTTGTGAATCGATCATCGCCTGCACTCATTTACAAAGTGTGTGCGTGCGTGAGCGTGCGTGAGCGTGCGTGCGTGTGCGTTTGCGTGCGTGCGTGTGCGTGCGTGTGCGTGCGTGAGCGTGTGTGTGTGCGTGCGTGCGTGAGCGTGTGTGCGTGCGTGCGCCAGCGTGTGTGTGTGTGTGTGTGCGTGCGTGCGTGCGTGCGTGCGTGCGTGCGTGCGTGCGTGCGTGCGTGCGTGCAAATATGATAAGATAATTATCTGTATACGAAGCAAAGAATCATGTCTAAATATGGCCACATTCTTGATCGAAAATAATTTATTTTGATAACAATATTCTTATCGTAGCATTAACTTGCGAGGTCCTAATATTTGCAAAGCGTAGACACAGTGATAGACAACTGCAATATTATGTTTTTTCCTAATGTGTCTCTATGGACTAGCGTAACGATGGATTACACAGGGATTAGGAATTCTGGGTAAACGATAGGTAACGATCTTTGAAAAGTGGCTGATCTAGCTGTTGGTAATAGATATATAGGAATAATTGTTTATAGTCAGATTCACTATGTATTTTCTCTTGTTTTTTTTTGTTTGGGGGAGATTAGCCGCCCACTTACATACTTGACTTGTGGTCCAACATTTGCCTGTCACAGCTGCCATCGATCTGCACACTGAAGGCTATTCTTCGGCTGAACATTTGAGACAGAAGCACTTTCTCTAGTTCTAATAAATGTTGGTCTTTTGTAGACACATTGCCCTTTGGAACGAAAGGGCTTTGAACGTTAAAAATCGCCCTGTTTCGAGTCGAATGTAAACCTCACCATCGAACATAAAAATGGTAACCTGGCGTCTAGTTACGAAACAGAAAATGCAACTAAATACGCCTTTTTTAATGCTCGATGCCTCTCTGAGCCATATATATCGGTAACATTTTTATGTGCGGGCATATTGCCCTTCTGCTACTTAGGGTTTTTTATTATACCCCAGTGCAAATTAAATCAAACACACTAAAACGATAAACCAGTATAAACCATATATATATATATATACAAACATGCGCTACGTATGCATGTGTTTAAATGTATCAAAATTATAATTCTCGGCATGGTACGATATATCCTGTACAACCTTAGGACTAAGCCTTTGTGAACGTTGCTTCCGTACAACGTTCACAAAGGCTTAGTCCTAATGACACGTACAAGAAAGGCGTTGTAATCACGTGTGTTAGTTACCCCATTGCAAACAACGAGTAGTGTCCATTCTGAGACCATAGCAAGACCGAATAGGCAGTTAAAATAATGTCCGCCCAAAAAGTTCGTAATCAGAAAACGTGAATAAATGTATATAAATTACACATGTCACAATTATGCAGAAATGTCAAGCAACCGTGAAATATCTCTGTATCGTATATAATATATACCGAAGTTCCCCAGTGGGGAACGTATTATAGTGTGCAATGGATTCACTGTGTGCATTCAAAGTCCCGACTGCACCGCTCGCTGTCCGAACAACCACTTAGAGGCGCGATTGAATTGAATCATGGTGGAAGACTGGTTGTCGATCCCCGACATATTGCCCTTCTGCCACTTAGGTGAAATAACGGGCTCGTCTATCCTGGTCGCGTTTGACCGGGCAGGGCAGCCGACATTGACCTCAATCGCGCCATTAAGTCGGAAATATATATACTTTTGGCTGTGAGGATCAGCTGACACGTGTATGGAAGCAAATACGAGACCACAGAACCAGAATAGGAGAAAACAACTTTTAATCTTTGGTTTAGTATTACTCCCTGGTGGGAGTGGGCCGATCCCGGAGGTACTGCAATACCGGGCCAACCCGTGGAGAAGTCGGAGCAAGCTCCTGCATCTTCTCCCAGTTCCAAAAATCAGTTTAATATCGAAGTTCCCCAGTGGGGAACGTATCAGATATTAAGCTGATAAGAACAGATACTACACTTTGATCTTAGCCAAAAGGCCGAGAAGCGATAACGTATATTCGATTATCGAGACTAGTCTTCACCATAACACGGGTGAAATTGTGGTATTCCCACGGTGGTTTGTTGATGTTTTTCGATTACATCTAATAAACGTTAAAAGTACGACAACTGTATTCATAACATTCAAAAAGAACAAAATGTCATAGTTGTTTCAAAATGTACACAAAGCAGACATAAATTATCTCCACTACGCACGAAAGCAGCAAAATATTCTACGATGTTCGATGTATGCAAAACTGGTCAGGGACAGGCTCAAAATATCGATTTCTTACACTACATGAAATTAGTATTCTTTGGGGAAGTGGATTTAACGTATGTTTCGTCTAGCATCAGGATGCAATATATTTAAAAGAAACCATCGTTTATTGTCCAATTACAATTCATACAGATTCTAAAATCGAGCCACATTCTCTATCCTTCGAGCGCACACAAGTGTTGTACAACAGGATTTTGAGACTATCCCCCATTCTTAGTCACATTGCGATGTGTTACCCGCCATGAGACGCCACTAGATTCAAAGTAGCCGTTGTTCCAAACATGCGCGGACTATCCGCAAGAGGGCGGGGTTTACCGGTGTGGCATAAATTTAAGTTCACGACAATAATATTATTAATTAAGTATTTATTGAATTGTGTTCAAAATATTGCGACGAATGGTTCGTAAGTGAATTTTCAAACAACGTTTGCCAAGTGACCTGATGTTTTAATATCATTCTGCGTACTTTTCACCGTGTTTTTGTATTTTTTCTATCTTGTAGCCACGGTTCCTCTAACCAAGACTCTGCTGAGAAAATTTAACTATAGGCGCCTAATTGTCAGAAGAGTCAGGCTCACTCCCAGTTATATAGTGCTCCGTTCAGCGGAGTTAGTTCTGGACCATCGTAATTGACTATTCGGACTGTAACATATGGCTAACGTTGTTTAGTCGGCACCCGATTGTAATAATAATAATAATAATTTATTTCTTATATAGCGCCCCATCCAAATAATTGTCCTGGGGCGCTTTACAGATGGTTAATGCAAATAAATAAATAACATCATACGATATATAGTTTTAAAATACTATGCAATCATTACTACTAAGTAAAATCAACTATACTGTCTTGACATATATAAATAAACACAATAATGCAAGCCATTAAAAACAATAAAATAGATTAATTATATACTAAATTAATTAAAATAAAGGTATAAATAATTGTGATCATCGATCATCGAAGGTTAACATAATTTGTAAAACATGCGTCTTCAATGCCACTTTAAACTGATTGACACTAGTGCATTGGCACACTGTGAGTGGTAGTTGATTCCATGCTCTTGGAGCTGCACAAGAGAATGCTCATTCGCCGATTTTAGTTCGGGTAGTTTAAGGAGTAGCTGATCGGAGGAGCGTAGACAGCGTGTTGGGCGATACGGAGAGAGAAGTGCTGATAGATATGGAGGTGAGAGCCCAAGAAGGCATTTGAAAGTGAGAAGTAGGATCTTAAAAATAATGCGAATCTTCACAGCAAGCCAGTGCAGCTCCAAGGGCATGCGCGTGATGTGGTCTCGTTACGACCGCATCGTTGTGATTTTTTTTGGACACGTTTTAGTTTCGCAATTACTGTCGCTGGCAATCCATTAAGAAGACTATTGCAGCAGTCAATTCGCGAAATGACTACCTGGGGCACAATTGCAGGTTTGCCTCCCCCCAGACTACCCTGTCTGGTTCCGCCCGATGACAAAAATCTTCAATACCTTCGTTTTAAACTTCAGATGACTCTTGTAGTTTGAATAGCCTATAACGTCTCACCCTGAAAAAGAGAAGGTGGACTTGACTTGGCCATGTGTATATGTAGCGATATCTCAGCAAAACAGCACTAACGTGGACGCCAGAAGGAAGTAGAAAAGGAGGCAGACCAAAAACAACGTGGCGACGAAGATAGGAAGATGAACTGAAGACTACTTGGCTGATCCAGGGCACAGCAACCAGGAGAGCTCAAGATAGAGGGGTCTGGCGAGATCTTGTGCGAGTCTTATGTGTCAAAGGGCACGAGGACGATAAATAACTGTAACCGCCAAATTGCATTAAAGATTAACGTTTCTCATATGAGGTTCATCACGAGGCCGCACATTATAGGACCAGCAGTTGGAACTTGGAATTCACTTGGAAGCTGTCTGACTATGGGCGGGAAGATTCAATCATAACTGGGGAATATAAGACCACCAGTAGTTCCACTGAAATGATCCAGAACATTAGCTGGAAATCCCTACAACACACATGGACAATCACAAAATAACCATGACGTACCGTGTACTCCAGAGCGGAAGAAGAAGAGAATTTAAGGAGAAGACGAGAAGAATAAGAAGAAGGATGAAAAGGAGAACAAGAAGAAGCAAATACTAGTTAACGAACAATCGAGAAAACGCACAGGTAAACGGTGAAGCTAAGTCTTGTCATTGACACCCATTATCTTTTTGTGCTGAAAAGTAGTGGCAAAACAGGTTATATATGGGGGTATACTGTTGAAAATGTTTCGCAGCCGCGTCGGCGTAACTTCAACTTATTTTAACCTGAAAAGGGACACATATCCAAAGGTCTAGGGAGCACGGTCACGTGGGCCCTTCCCAAAAAGTCTACGGGTACGCACAATTGCCAAAATACATGAATGGTGCAACGTCATGAAATAACGGCACAGAACATTTACCGGAGGTTCCATTCTTTCTGCCAGTAGTGTAGATCCAAATCACGCGAAATATCGTAAAATCGCGCGGGGGGTAATGAGGCCACGATATCGTGTCGGTGGTCTTGAGATTGACAGTTGGTTGTGATGGTGTGAAACTTGTTTCAGTACATTAACTTTAATGTGGCGTTACAATGTTGTGTAATAGGCGGATATCTACGACCGGCAGAGGAAACAATGTTCGATAGGATACACAGTTTCGTAAAGAAGTGGAAATGTCGTGTGTTCGCGGATTAACGCGCGTTTCACGTTCGGAATAGCTGTGCCCGGTTGCTTCAAGTTTTTTTTAGAGCATCGCGTCTGTTTTGGCAAATTCTAGCTTGTCAAAATGGGCAACACAGAAACGGCCGGACCTAGCCCTCCTCAATCGACGAGCGAGTTGCGGAAAAGTATCATGGCCACTAGTACGACAACCATGTCAAAGACAAATAGATTACCGCAGCCGGAGAAAGGCGAGCTAGAAAAGAGGTTTACCCAAGTTTTGGTGAGTTACTTTTTCATGTTTTTGATTTCAAGAACGTTCTACATCTATGATCTAGTTGTTTTAAAAAGTCAAAGGCAAGGCAGAACTAAAAGGAATTTAAATTCAACTTCGAGTCCAGTATTTAATGTTTTTTCACAGACAGTGCATAGCCATAGCCTATAGCCATATAGGTTATGGTTTGTCAAACTTTGAATCTTGCGTTGCGAGATCTATCCGCTGATCTCTGTGACTGTATCAGTGTGTATGACTTACGAAAATTAAGCGTGACTTCCCAAGGCAATTATGTCATATACGTGTAAACATATCTTTTCATTGGTTATAACCGCTAGCACGCTAAAATAAATGTTGTTAGTGTTACCAAACTGAATATTGCTGAAGATTTTTTATGAAAACGGCATGTTTATATTATTCAATTTATTGGCATGGTCGTCGACAAGACTCTATGTTACTACAATTATGTAGGTTTAAATAATCTCGTCTTGAAGTATTGGTAGGCCCAATACTGGGCAATATCCCACAATGAGAAGTGCTTGCTGGCTGGCAAGCAAGAAACACAAAATGAAAAAACTGGACAAAAACTGTGGTGTGGTGTATATAATGATAGGGGGTTGCCCAGAGCCAGCTTTCAAGGATGGCTGTGAAGGCAGCTGGGGAGTCTACGAAGGGGACTTCTGGCGATATGGAGTTCCAGAGGTGGATGGTGGAGGGAACTTATAGGTGCAGATATGTATCGGTTCTAGAGTAGGGGGTGAAAAGTTTGGAAGGCTGGTCTCAGGTGAGTCAGGTGGATAGGATGATGGTACCTTTCCTCTTGCTGATTACCTGGATCTGTCAAACTGTCTACCTTATTAAACCACCTTGTTCACCATCAATCATAAAGTAAACCCCTTTATGATGACTTATCATGAAATACTTATAACTAAGATCCCATAAGTTGGTTAGGCAGCAGAGGCAGCAATGCCGTTGCCAGTGTTTACTAATTATCTGTCCTTGCACCAAGTCTACCTCAGGGTAACCTTAAACCAAGTGTTATGCCTAGCAAGCAGATATGGTTAATAATTTACACCATTTAATTAACATATTGATTAACATATTTTATGAATATAAACATATTTAAAGTTTCGTGCTGTTTATTATAATATTATATATATACATATGGGTAAGTTCACGAGTTGGCAAACCAATGTGTGACAGTGTAGTGAAAAATTCAAACTGATATTTTCAATGTTTTTTTCCTGCTATATGGTGTACAACATGATTTTCAACATGCAAATGAACTACCAACACATCGGTTGCACGTGTAACATGGACACCATTTGAAGGCAATTTCTTATACAAATACATACATACTTCAACATAATAATATCATGCCTTTTTTATTATTCCTACTTCAAAATAGTTGTTAAAAGAGGCCTTGGCCATTACGTTGTCATTTGACCAGAAAAAGTATGAAAACATTCAAGACCGAGATACTTAAAAATATAATTATTGTACTTATCTTGTGATATTACTATGCAAGTCAGCATAATCTTGTGAGGCAAATACATGTTTAAAGAACTAATAACACATGTAATGCAGTGATTAACTTTTCCAAATATGGCAAAAAATTGTACAGGAGCAATACAATACACAAAGGTTGTGTGTGTAACATGGACACAAACATTATGCAAACATTACACCATGGTAGCATCATTATTTACATCAGCTACAACTACTCCTAAAGGTAGAATTATGTATATTAGTACTTATTACAAAGTCCCAAATAATTTGGGCTTCAAGGAAAAGTTTATTGAATGATAGGGTTGTCTATGTAACCATGGACACCAAATATAAATGGTGTCCATTAGATGATGTACTAGGCAGAAACAACAGATGGTGATATTTCCATCAAATATTTCTACCAGATTGCTAGCCACCAATAAGGTCAACAAAATCACAAATACAGGTTCACGTAGAAATATTCCAAATTAGTATGATATGTGTATTAATGGTTCACGTGTCACACGGTTGTGCTGGTAACAACTGAAGACACCCCTCACTGTACATTGCTTACTGTTTTTGAAAAGGGGCCAATGGCATCATGATATGATGCTATCTGCCACTAGATTCACATTATCTTGAAATATGACACAGTGTTGCAAATGTCCGGTGTGATGCATGGTTGCACTTGTAACATCTATTTGAGGACAAGATAGATACCTAAACTCCCTATGACATATTTGGTACATTTCAAATGCAGTATGTTAAATTCACTACTGATGTAATAATGTATATATATATATGTATATATATATATATATATGTATACATATATGATGCCCTTTCTGTGTGATAAGTGTAAAGCAAATGGATGTAGGTATGTGATTGAAAGTGTAACCAATGTGGACACCACATGTTACATGTGCAACCACAAGTTTGCAACCCCCTATCAGTGCTACACATGGTATCCCATGGCTATTTTTGTGTGTTGGATTCAAGTAATACACACATTGAACTATGTCAGGATCAGACCTGGGGCCGAAGTACTCGGTACACATGTACTCGAGTACATTTTTGAAGTACTCATACTCATGAAACTTATGGATCATGGACTCGTACTCATACTCATTGTACTCAGATTTTACGAGTACATCTGAGTACTTTCTCAATATGTACTGGGGAAAATAAATATATTTGGTTATATAATTAAACTTTCCTGAAATATTTAAATGTTCAACTATTTTTTAAATACTTTGTTATTTCTGATAGTATACAACCTTACCATCCCTACACATCCCAGTACATCCTCAGTCTCTGATAACAATGACTATGATACCCAAACATGGCAACAGGCAGCATCTTTTCCCAGTCAGAAACACCCTGTTACACAAACAATAATTGTAGGCTAGCAGTTTAGGCCATAAACCTGTTTGTTTAATTAAGCCATAAAGAGTCAATTAGCAGTTAACCCACCAGTTAGACAGGAAATGCCTTTGATGCATCCTGACTCAGGATGCATCAAATAGAATGCATTTTGTTTCATTCACAGCTTCACAAATTAGGCTTGCAAAATCAGCCTTGTTTGACAAAACATGTGCACTAACAAATAAACCGTTGCTACATCAAGGCTACTTTTATGTCTAATGTATCTACCAAGTATAATGTATCATTGGTGTGAAATACTTACCATTGTTGGCAGCAATTATTGTAAACAATGCACATGCTAAAAGGTTTGCCAACTCGTGAACTTACCTATATATATATATATATATAATGTGTATATATAATGTGTTCCTTCACTGTGTGTGACCATGCTAGGTGAAGACTATGCAGTGACATTTAATTAATAAAATAGCTATAAAAATATTATCAAGGTGCCATGTCTAATATAGCTGTCTAATAAAGTTAAGATGTTGTGCATAATTGTTTTATTTTGAAGTAAAAAAATTCCGACCACTTATTTATTAACTCAAATTACAATTTAACTAGTTATTGATCTTGCGTATCTGGTAAATGTACAAAAAAAGTACCTGACTGTCAGATTCACGTATGTCAGCCATTCGAGCGTTCTACTGCATCTACATTCCTGTACAAATTTGAACTGTTGTATAGTTATTTCAGAGACCATGAACAGCTCATTAATTTAGCGAAACAATGTTTAAATTCTGTCCAAAATTTTTGGAAAAAAATAAGAGGTAACAAACGTGACTTATCCATGGGATATTTTGTATTTATTACCCCCAAATATACATCTTTGTAAAAAGTTCCAGTTTTCAACTGACATTTAAAAAAAAATTATTATGTATACGTTAGCTTGGAATGGCTGATGTACATATTACGATGGATTCAGTTATTTGACAAATGGTTCAAGACTTAGGTTCAGTCTAGAATGGAATTGCTTATACATCTAGGTTCACGATAAACAATTAGCCAATGACTAAACTATTATAAACAAAATAGAAAAAAGTGGGCTATAAAAACAAAACAAAATAAAAACCTAAAATGAAATGGTTAAAGGAATAAATATGTGTGAGCCCAACGCCTCTCCCTGCAATCTAAAACTACGTCAGCCCAAATTTCTGAATTAGATGACATTGTGTGGGCCTAACTGCTGCAGACTTTACATTGTATTGTGTACTGCAATGTAGAAACAGCATGGACAAAAGGCTGTAAAACTGTGATATATTATGGTTGTGAATGGGGTAAATGTGAATGGGCAATAGATGGAACCTAGATGAATCATAAGGGCAGATAAGGACCATGTCTGTGTGCTCTTACATAGCTCCACTGGGTGTTAACTGACACTCCGCAAGGTTGTGACGTGAATGTTGCTGACATAGCTGCACCAGGCTGTATTACTTACCGCTTCCTGGCCAAAGTGAGACCACATAGTTGCTTTCCTGCTCTCATATATCTCCCCAAACAACATGTGCTAATTGTGTTCAATTGGTATGTGATTTACTCTTTAGTAAATCCCTCTTGTTAACTCTGAAGCCTGTTTACCAGAAGGTGCTCTAGAATTTAAATGTGTAATTATCAATCACTAACTGTTGATTTCAAGTGCAGTTAATCTACAGCGCTCTAGTAATTACTAGATCTGTTGTCATTTAGCACCCAACGTCTGTGTTGATAGAAAGTCTGGTGGCTCTATTCCCTTATTCCCTGGAAATTGTTGTCACTGCGTTAAAGGAAATAAAAACCCCTATCGCTTGAATTCATACTATGTTACATCCTGCTGTATATTTTTATTTCTACCAAGAAAAAAATTAATAAGAATTCAATGAATTAATAATTCCACATTATACGTTGTACAACTGGCCTTTTTCAAATATTCAGATTTTGTGCGAACTTTTCTGTATGCCTATATGTGACGTCACCGTTGACATGTACTCGCATCAGGCCGACCCTTTCCATGCATTCAGAGCGTGTTTACAAGGATAGCTTTTAGGTCGAAACGAGTGCCAGAATGAGTTATTGTGCGATATTCCGATGTATTACAAACATTAGTCATCATAGAGGAACAAGCAGTTATCTTACGGTTCCACATGAATCCAATTTTATTCATAATTAGAATGGTTTGGTGTCAGGCTTGAACCGGCGTTGTTCAATTGTAAAATAAATGACACAAAACCAACCCATCTAGCGATTGAGCTACCGGGATCAACGGAAATTCAGTGACTGATTTTAGTTGTTATGATAAATTGTACAACTCCTCCTTCATATATCGATATTCTAATGATATGAGATTGTACAACATTACTTTCTGTAGCTGGATACATTATCTGTTTGCTACAAGGCAAAGTCATCAAATTATCATCCCATATAGTCATACATCTAGAGCCAGAAAATGTATTAGATATTACCTACCAACTTTACTTAGAAAAATGCCATCCTGCATTTT
Organism: Escarpia spicata; assembly: GCA_963995525.1. Lineage (NCBI taxonomy): Eukaryota > Metazoa > Annelida > Polychaeta > Sabellida > Siboglinidae > Escarpia > Escarpia spicata. The sequence goes on along the minus strand of OZ023205.1, from coordinate 70,370,451 downwards.
GGAAAAAAATAGACACACATGGCCTCTATGTTTTTTCTACATAAACCAAACAATACTTATTAGCACTTTACAAAGATACTTGCACGGACACAAACTGCTACATATGCACTTAGCCTACCAACATACATCTCGTACTGTCTTTCGATTTTTAAGCACTTGCATGTCTTTAACGTAAATATGTTGTGTATACCACATTGGGAATTGTAGAAATGTTTTAGTTACAATTACAAATGGGTGGGTGGCTCTCACGTCAGCGGCATATTTATTTATGCCTTGGTGAGAGTCTCTCGACAGAAATGTCTTCTTTACATGCTTTGTATTTGCTCATTTATCATTTGTCGAATAAAGATGTTCCAGTTGCTATATATGTTTACTGGTGTAGATTATCTCCCGTTGGTTGCAATCGACATAATTATTCTGAAAACGAGCGAAGGTCTGCGAAATCTCGTCGGCTTGTAGGCCCATTCGCATTCATTGTTTTGAATAAAATTGGATTCATGTGGACCCGTAAGATAACTGCTTGTTCCTCTATGATGACTAGTGTTTGTATTACATCGGAATATCGCACAATAACTCATTCTGACACTCGTTTCGACCCAAACACTATCCTTGTAAACATGCTCTGAATGCATGGAAAGAGTCGGTCTGATGCGAGTATATGTCACAGGGCACGAAATAAATCTTTAAAATTGCAAAGCAACTGTAGCTAAGCAACAAAGTTTTGCATAGCAAACAGGATTTTTACATAGCATTTCGCAAAGCCTAGTATATTGTTGTACTGACAGTGATTTTGGGACATATGAAAACAACACCAGTTTATGAATTTGTACATCAGTGTTCTCCCCCTCCTCAGCTGGTCGCTTCCGTGGCCCGTATGCCAGGTATGGCTGGACGCCTGGATGACGAGATCCACAACAAGTTGCCATTTCAACTCAGTAGCAGCTGACGACATTTCACAACATTTCGTAAACACTTGCAGTAACAATCAATGTAACGAATAAATAACAGTAACTATAATGACAATGACAATAAAAACAACTTAAGTAACTTTGAAACAACTCTGTATACCACTACATATGTGAAAACGAATTGGCATAACCCCTCTAGCAAATATTGCATTAGAGGACTATGCATTGGTCAAATTGCATGTCCGGTTCGTACAAGAAATTCCCGCGAGAAAAATGGCAAAATTCGCAATACAAAAATGCAGTTGACTAGCAAATAGCAATATTTGCCTCGCAAAATGTGATGCAATGCGATACCGCTTATTTCATGCCCTGTGTCAACTGTGACATTACGATATGTGATTGCCTAGCTCATTAAATTTCAATTTTCCATGGCAATCACCACACAGACGGGTTTAAAATTGAATTTATGCTATGAATTTATGCTATGAATGTATTTTTTTTATGTTCTCAAATGTTACATATAATGTTAAACTTTGTGTACACATGAAAAACGGATTTTAGCTAATGCCTTGTTTTTTTTCTTGTAATTATAATGATAAAGGTTGAAATAATTGAGAGGCCTTCAGGTAGCCTCTGTAAACTTACGGTTTAGTTATACAGTGTATTAATATTATTAAGTAGTCCAGTACTTAGTCTTACATTGTTTATTTACTGTGTAATAAGTTATAAACAACATGCATAGTATAAAAAACAGTTTAACATGCATTTTTGTTTTTAGTAATATTGCAACATGAAGTTTACTGATGTTGTGACAGACCAAATGCTGCAATTTCTATGTACCGAGAGTCTGTACTGTCAATTTATTACATCTGCCAATAAGCCCATGATCTGTGAATTATATAGCCCGTTTTCATAGTACGTATTAACCAATTAAATAGTCATGAACGATAACTGGTTCTCTCTATGTAATCATTAACTCATGTACATAATTATTATTAGTGATGTAAAGTGGCTAGTGTCATAGCCTAGTGATTTATCACCATTTGGTTGCATCAGTTGATGTATTTGTAGTGAGCACTAAACATGCTCATATCATCTCTATCCCATATGCCATCTAGTTGCAACCATGCTCATTTAATAATACCCACTGGTAGCTATGCTGATGATCTAGAAACCTCAGTAATACCCTTCCTGTGGTGTACAGTATCATCTGTAGAGATAAGATTGAAAGCGTGATTTAGGAGAGGACCAACTAAACTGATCTGTTATCTGTGAAGCAGGAAACACATCCTGACTTCTCTCACAGTCACTCTCGGGAAAAAGATGAACACTGCCTTTGAAGAGAAGCAGAGAAAGAACACTTGGGAATAGACTCTTTCAATGCACAGGGTCAACTTTTAATTACATGTATGGTCTGCCTGATCTGAATATTAACTTATTAAGCTCTGCAGCATGCCAATTATTTGACAAATTATAAACAGTACATTTTGTACATATATACCTGTCACTTAACTCATGATATATACAAGTATATACTATAGGTCTAATCAAATTGCGTGCCTGATCTATATGATGTCCAGTTTCTGTTTGTAAAGTTACAGTTGTACCTAGTTGTAGTTCTACAGTCAAACCTCACTTTATGTTCACATACAATAACAATACAGCCACCTTACATGTACGATTATAGACTAAGGTTACAGTAGGACATCCCCAAATTTATCATTTTGTAACCAATGGTAACGTATAGCAAATTAGTCCTGCTAATACAGCCACTCGCCAAACCCCAGGAGTGTCATCGTCTCACTGTAATTTGACATGATTACCGAGCTCATGAAACTTATTGGTTTACATTCCAAATATTTTTGGTCGTTTCTAATGTGAGAACTCGTACTAATGCCATGTGACGCAAGTTGTAGACAACTTGGTTTGTGTACAATCGTGTGACAACTGACAGTAATTGTTTTTGATAAGTACTGCCACTGCAACATTATGTTTTGTCAGTGTTTTGGGAGTACACATGTCAGACACAGTCTAAGTAAACAATGTGCATAAAATGCGGTTAATTTGGTAAATTGAATGTATGTCCGGTATGAATTAATGAAGTCGGCTGTTTGTGTTCTGTAAATGCCATAGGAAAGAAGATAATATGTACACTTCTCATTCATAAAATCCAGTGTTCATGTGTGCATGCGCTCATGAAATGAAACCGGGGCAGTTAATTACAAAAGTTCAGATTGGCAATGTAGGCTGCAGAAGATGAGGGAATGTGAGTTATTGATTGAGGATCACACTGACTAGACAGGTGTAATGTCGTTGAAACTGACCTCTCTTGCCCTGTTTAGAACATCTCTGGTCATCAAACTGGCTTTGTGATGACCAGAACTTGATTTAGTTTGACCCTCATCTCAATAAGTACTGCTGCAGGTCGTGAGTGAGCATGTTTGTGTGCGTTAGTGTGCATGCTTGCTTGTGTGCAAATGTTAGACAACAGATGATCAAAACTCAAATTAATATCTGGCTGCTAGTGCTATTTTATCAAAAAACATTGTCACTGCAGTGGTTGCAAGTCACCTCAGTAATTCTGATTTTATTTCTGTATCATTTGTATTTCAATGTGCAATATTACTCTTTTCAACCTTGGTAATAGGTTATTATATATAAGTATAGCTTAAACAGATAATGACAATATAATATGATTTATAATTCTCACAAGTCACATATGTTGCAAAACCATGCCTTGTCTAGTAATTACATAATTGGCCCCTACTGTATAAAAAGAGATTTGAAAGGATTGGGGACATTTGGGGGTGGAGTGGAGACGGTTGATGGAGTGTGGAAACAGGTGCCAGATCAGTGCGGGGAAATAAAAGAAAACAGAAGTCGAGGACCAGTATCCAGGCCAGCTTTAACACGGACATATATAATACAGGGAAAGAAGAGAACAACTACCCTCCCCCGGGTAGTATAACATTCATTCATATACTGAGAACTCACAGGCCTGAACACAAGGAGGCTAAGATTAGTGATTTGGTTGCAACTATATAGATTCTCAAAGCACTCAGCCAGGTAAACGTGTGGTTCCAACCTTTTATCATGAGAACTAACAAATAGTTATTGACACAACCCTAGTGCTTCCACGCCAGTGTCAACACTGTGTCAGAAGTCAGTGTTCTGTGATAAGGTGTTGTTTCTGTTTCCTGTTAACAGAAGCACCACACAGAGCTCTACTCCACATGTTCAACCTGTCCTGTCGAATTCGCAGTATTGGTCTGTTCTATAGAACTTTGAAGTAGGGTCCATTTCACTAACATCCATGACAGGTCATAAGTCAGATTTTTCTCTTTAAAATTGCTGTTGCTCGTTAACAATAACAGGGATCTTGTATGCTGAAAACTGTTAAAATACCAGGATGCGCTACTGCGACAGTTTTGCGGGGGTGTCACATAAATAGTTTCCTAGGTGATACAACGGTGGCTATTTGCAATTTGAATTTGTTTCAACGGATTCTGTTTTTTATGATGGATTCTCTTATGATCTCATTACCTCAGTGGAACGGTACTGGTCTTGAGGTCCACTTATTGTACTGTAGCCTTATGATCTCATTACCTCAGTGGAACGGTACTGGTCTTGAGGTCCACTTATTGTACTGTAGCCATAGGTCATAACAAGAGGTCCTGGAGTTAGGTCTATACCACAGACAATCATGCATGGTACATCATTACAAGTGGTGTCCTGGACAGATGCTGGGCGTTTAATTATTTAATAGAACTCTCTGCATTAGGTCCCTGACTGTCATAACCAGGTGTCCATTTTGTCATGGTCCGTTACCTTCAGGTTACTACTATACACCTAGGTTAGTGGCCTTCACCATGTGTCATACATCAAGCTGTAGTATGCTGGTTGACATGGGGGTCAGTGTAACTGTGTATTAAGATGTCTCATTCAAGAATCATGTTGTTATTATTAGCCAGCATATTTAGCGACCGCAATAGTAGATGACATGAGATAAGTATTGCTCATTGTTGGGGTGTGTTCTTGTTGGGGTGAGTTCTAGGTCAATGATACTTGGTGTTTACACCACTCCAACTGCAGCCAGACTGTGGCAGCAATGGGTGTATGTGGGAGGGGGGGGGGGGTAGGTCAGAGCATCAACACACTGCTCTCTCCACCCTCCGCTCTCCCTGCCAAGTACCCAGGGCTAAATAGTACTGGAAGGACAGAATAACTATACATGCCATATCAAATGACCATAACAAGGTCTGATTTATCTGATTCAGAGTATATCTGATTATGTTATATATATTGAAACATTTGAAACCTTGTGTTACACTAGTGCAATTGTGTGCTTGTACATGAATACTGGTTTTTAATTTAAAGATTAAACACATTGTAAATAGCCCAAAGTAAAAACAGTCATTCCATTCTATCGACCAAATTATTGTGTTACAAATATCATCAATTGATGTTACAGCATATGAAATATGCGTGTTGTAATGTTTGGTGTAAGTATGTGATTAGAAGACATCACCATGGCAATATTATGCATTTTTTAAACAAACAACTTAACATTGTAAACTAATATTTATTGTGTTAAGCTTTGGGCAATGTCAGGCTTAGAATTCCATCATTAAAAGGCCCTAGTTGTGATTTTCACATGCATGCATGTCTCATTTGTAGTATTGAAAGTTGAGTCATTGCCAGCCGTTACAAATAACATTAATAGCAAACACATGACCCATGACTTTCCACTTCTAAATATAGCACCAATGCAGGATCTCTTAAATTATTTGTTGCTATTTTAAGCCTAACTAAGTTATAATTGTTCAGATTTTAATATATATTCATTCTAAGATTAGCTTTTATGCTATAGATACAGATCTAGATATAGTAGTTCATTTAACAACAGAAAAGATCATGTTCAATAATATAATTTATCATAATAATTAATACAACAAAAATTGTTTGGCATTAGAGTTCCGGGCTCAGTGGCACAACAAAACCAAAGGGTAAGGTATTCTCAAGGTCGGTGTACGATACAATGCAAACGTCATCAGATAATAGACTTCAGAAGGGATTACTACTTCAGTAATTAATACAGTAAGGAGGATAAGCATTGTTAAAAAAAGATATGTCACATAGATGACAGCAAAATGGATTGGTGTGGCAACTGACACTACTCGAGTTCTGACAGTGACATTTGTTTTAACTTTGGGAACAGAAAGTAAATAAATCAAACATGACAAAAACCATGCTAAGACATGGTTTCTGCATGTCAACATTAGGCACTGTCTGTCTGTCCATTGTATGTGAGATGTCTGCAAGATGCAGTCAGACATCCATAATTGACGATACAGAATATTCACAAGGGGATGTCATTTGCATTCAAAGCATCAGCTCAGGAGATGTGGATTTATTTTATGTAGGGACGGAATGGATAAACTTGTCCTGATAAGAGAGTTTGGGGTGTGTCTGCTGAAGTCACTCAAGAGTTGGTGACAGTCAGTGGGTGTTTGTGCCATTACCCTGGTATGTTGGACCTCGTGGTTACGCAGACACTTCCCACTGAAGACACCGGTCTATGAGCTGTTTGTAGCAGGCTCATTATTTATGGCATTCCAGCTTTGCCCCATAATTATTGAGATAAGTGCAGGTAGATTTGATGATCTAGTTCGATACGTTTTACCCAATATTTGGAGCAGAATAATTGAAATTAATAGACCAAGACAGCAGTTACTGAAATGTTTATTGAAATCAGACTCCAAACCAAGATGAATTGGGGACATTTTCATGTGTTTATGGCTATGAGTGACAGGCAATAACAATTATACGTGTCACATGGTAGTGACATAAAAAATGTGTCCTGGGCATTTTTGTATTGTGCCATTTCCTGCCCAGCACAAAGGCCGCAGAGTGCTGACTAATTGGATAATTTGTTATTAAATGCACACAAATCGATGCTGCTGGGTACATTGGCATTAGATCAGCTGCCCTGGGAATGGTGTCTAATGTAGTTCATCTGGTACCACCCACATGTTTCCCATGGGCGGCATTTATAGGTCAGCAGTATTGTATCATTAATTTTTAGATTGCTTTTAAAGCCATTTTGTTTTTATGCCCCTCTCAGTTAGGATTTTCACAAATTTAGGTGCAGTGAAAGTTTTTTGTGTATGGAATTGTATTAGAATTGTAGTTTTGATGGAGGTGTTGTACACAGAGCTCAAGATTTAGTTGTTTTATGTTTCCCTTACTCCTGAATATCCAATGTAGTTGATCCTGCTACAGGTAGACAAGGGCTAAGGGAGATGACACCAGTGAGAATAGAGTTGTTGTGATACAGTAGCCACAGAGTGACAGGTAGGCTAGGGGATGTTTCCTAACGGTTTATTGACAGATCCTGTAGCTATTCATAATTCAGATTGCAGACAGTAGTAATAACCCTCCCACTTCACCCCCAGCTGTCATATTCTTCTCCAGCACACCTCATTCCACTCTAAATAACCCTAATAAATGAGAGTAGTAATTATTTTTAGACTTTTGCCCTTAGAAATTCAGTTATCAAGTTTGATCATATTGCAGGGGTGCATATGCACCACGAAACTCCCCTGTTAGCCCATCCAGGGGGCTGTTTGGACTAAATAGCACACAGTATGCACTGTGGATCATCCAGCCTTGGCAATGACACAAAACAGTGAACTGTGACAGATGTCATTTATATGATGTCACTGCACTGTTTCCAAAGATCAAACAAATTACAGTCTCAGTCATTCTGATCCCAGTAAATTACATTGAATAGCTCATTCGGGAACAACAAATCAATAATTAATTAGTGCATTTAGTAATTTGACTCCATGTCTGACAGGATGTGAAACATGCCCCAATTCTACATTCTCAGAGAACACGTAAGGGTATTGCTAGAGTATAAGGGGTCAGCACACTGTTGGACTTCCTGCTTGATTACAGACGAAAAAAAGTGCATTATATTTTTGAGAAATGATTTTTTACAATGTTCACTTGCTCTGACATAAGTGCATTTGAGTAGTCAGATTTCTAGATGTGATTGTAGCAGCTGTTAACAGTAAAATGGTGTCTTTTTAGCTGATTTTACTAAGCGGAAGGGTATCTGGCAGCAATTTGGCTAGTTGACACTTTAGCCGGATTACTGCCTACATGCATTTGTAAATATTGACGGGTGTCATACATACAGGCATTTTGCAAGAGCTAGAGATATTAGATTTTGACTAAAATCGACCAGCATGTCAATGAGATGATAATAACAGCAGGTGGGAAGTTTAAGAAACTTTATAGGTCACGTTTTCTTATAATCACACAAAACATAAACATGGTCGCCAATGGGAAAACTGACAGTGTGCTGAGCCCATAAGTCTAACATGTTTCATCAGAAAATAAATTAAATCGGAATTTGACAAACTAATAAATCATTCGATGAAGAATATCAGATTTTATAATTAAAGGTGAAGTTTTATTGGTTACAGATTGTCAGTTAGTAAGGAATAAAACTGGTACATTTATTTTAATAGGTGAAAGATCACAACAATAACATGTTTTATATTTAAAAGGATGTTATAAATATATAAATAATAAATAAATTAAGTGTCGCAGTGTTGTGTGAAATGGTCGTTCAGTTTATCAGTGTAAATGGTTATACAATGGTACTGATGCTGTGATATATATGCACCAAGGCAAACCTACAGATTCTGGGAATCGAGAGACATGTCTGTTGCAAGTGAGACATGAATGCCAATTGGTGCCGCAGTGAATCACTCGGGTTCTTGTGGTAGTCTTTTCATTGTATGTTTCCTCTCGTGGTCAATCTAATCCTATTACAGTGGGCTCCACCAGTGCAATGTTACAATAACTGCATTAACATTGTGCTATTTTTATTTCCACAAGCAGTAGTAAAACTATAAAATAATGATCAATGTTGTTGACTTGTGGTCAGGATTGTCTGTTGTTTGCTCAGAAAGAGTCACCGTAAAATTATTAAGATCATACTGCAACAACACTATTAATGATACTGCCTGTGGGCCTACGGCAGCATAAAAGTGTTATGGTTGTGGTTGTGAACATTGTAATATTTTTATTATTTAAAGCTTGTTTACTCAGTTCCACGGCTACTTGACATCCAGTCAGTGCAATGATTGCACACATTCCTTGCTGTGGGGTTATCTTCATTTTACACTTGATGCCTTCAGTTAGTCTGGCTGGACTGTAATATCTAGTACAGACTAGAGTAACTGCTCAAGGCTGTTATCAGTTTCACTTTCACATTAATTAGCTGCCCTTGTGGAATATATTACTGCCATGTTATTGCATGTTACTGCCATGCTGCATTTTATAAACTGACAGTAGAGTTAGGAAATAAAAATGTTCACCATCATCATCATTGTGCAGCCGTAGTGTCCCATGGTTGGGCGAAGGCCTCAGCAGGTCGTTTCCAAATCTGCCTGTTTTGCGCCATTCTCTGGCAGATGGTATTCTTCCAGTACTCGTCTAGTTCATCTCTTCACCGTCTCGCCGGTCTTCCTCTAGATCGTTTCCCTTCGTAAGGTCTCCAGGTTGTGATACGCGATGTCCATCAGATTTCTTGTAATCTGCTGATGTACCCTGCCCAGGACCACACCTGTCTTCTGATTTGTTCTATCACGTCTATGACCTTTGTTTTCTCTCTTACCCAGATGTTTGTTTTTCTCTCCCGGTATGTGATGTTTAACATACTTCTTTCCATCTTTGTTTGTGTGGCTGCTAGCTCGTTCTTTGCCTGGATGGTGAGTGCCCATGTTTCTGCGCCGTATGTTATCGCTGGAAGTACGCATGAGTTGAAGACTTGTCTCTTCGAGCAGATTCCAAAGTTACCTTTGAAGATGTTGCGGTGTTTGGTGAATGCTGTCCAGCCAGCGGTGATTCTTCTTTGGATCTTCTTGTCTTGGTTTTTGTCTCTGATACTGTATCGCTATCCCATATAGATGTAGCTTTCAATGTTTTGTATCTGCGTAGTGTTGCTGTATATATTGGTGTGTCATTTTCTAGCATCATTTTTGTCTTCAAGATGTTCATCTTCAGATCTTGTTTTATACTTTTATCAGCTAGCTCCTGCAGCATGTTTTGTAGTTCTTGCGGTGGTGTAGCGCATATGAGTATGTCGTTGACGAAGCAAAGATGACTGAGATATTCTCTGTCTATCCTCAAGCCTCTGGTTTCCCAGGTCAGTCTTCGGAATATGCTTTTGAGTGTTGCCATAAACAGCTTGGGCGATATGGTGTCACCCTGTCGTACTCCTCTCTTGATGTAGATCTTGTTGCTCTTTTTGTGTAGGTGGACTGTCACCGAGCTGTTGGTGTGGATGTCTTTCAAGAGTTCAGTGTACACGTCTTCTATCCTCTGTTCTTGAAGGGAGGCAGTATTGCCTGAGTTTGCAAGAGGATATTATATTCTCGGAACTTCTCTTTCAGTTGGTTTATGACGTGTATGAGGTCTTTCATTGAGTACCTGCTTCTGAATCCTGCTTGCTCTCATGGTTAGTTTTCGTCGAGTGTCTTCTCTAGCCTATGTGTTAGTATCTTTGTGAGCAATTTGTAGACGATTGATAACAGACATATCAGTCTGTAGTTCTTTAAGTCATTCTAATTCCCCATCTTGAAGATTATCACCATCTTCGCATTCCTCCATGTGGTGGGTATTCGTCGTTCTGATAAGCATTTAATATACAGCTTAGCCAGTGTCTTTGAGATGGTATCTTCTCCTGCTTTTAATGTTTCAATGTTTACATGGTTGTTGCCTGATGTCTTCCCATTCTTCATATCTCTTAGCGCTGCTTCCACCTCCCATGGTGTTATCTCTGGTATCTCTTTTAGGTCGGTGTGAATTATGGTACTCTGTTCTCTGTCGTATAGCTTGGCACCTGTAGAATTCCTCCGTTCTTTCCAGGATCGTATCTTGGTCTTGTATTTCTCTACCCTGCTTGTCTAGAAGTGTAATCAGTCTGTCTCGGCCTAGTGCCTGTGTTCTTCTGGCTTTCTTCAGGCTCTTTGATGCCATAATCGTTTCTCGTATGATCTCTTGTTTGTACTTCCTGATGTCCTTCGCTTTCTTTTTTATGGTCTTGCATATTTTTGCATACTCTATTTGTTTTTTATGGTCATCGTTATCCACCATTTCTCGTCATTTCTTCATTAGTGTTCGTGTCGGTGACGATATTCTCCACATTACATGCCTGTTGATTGCTTAGTTGGATCATCTCAGTGATGTTTTCGCTCATGGTGGCAGTGTCGTCTAGTTCTTATAGTGTCTTCAATCGATTTCGCAGTTTGAGTTTTATCTGTTTTGTTCCTAAAGTCCGACGTGTACACTACACAACAAAAGTTTTTGTTGGGCGATTGAACAACAAACGACACTACGCGACAACAGTTTTGAACACGCGCATACTACATGACAAATGTTTTTGTCACTGCCACGATACTGGTGTAATTATTTTTACTAAATGCATGCATGCACAACTCCGTTGGCGAATTCCCCAACTAGAATAAAATGGCGCCGATTTCGAACAAAAGAAAATGAGCTGTAATTGCTTTGGATACGCTCATTGTGCTCCGTCGAGAACTGCCACTACGCCATACTGTCGATTTGTAGATCACGGTCGTCAGCGATAGCGCATGGCAAAAATGCTGCTCGTTGCTACAACAAAAGTTTTTTTGTGTTGTGGACTGGTGTACGTTAGCGACGTCGCGCAATTTACTTGCGTACACTGTACAACAAATGTCTGGCCGATTCAATGTTCGAATCGGCCAGACTTTTGTTGTGTTGGTCTGGACAACAGACAAAAGTTTTAGCAAGTCTTTAGACCCGCGCACATTAGCGACAAACCGGTTTAAGTCGGCAAAACATCCGACTTACAACAAAAGTTGTGTAGTGTACGTCTGGCTTAAGTGTGTGGTATATACACTTTGTGGTCTCTTGTTTATAAACTTCTTCCTTTTAGTCTCTATGTCCAGTTTGGTGTTGCTCATTACCATTCTGTGGTCACTTCCGATGTTCACTTGGTTGATGACAGTTACGACTGTGACCATATCTGACCTGTTTGTCAGGATGTAAATTTCGTTCTTCATTTCTCCATTTGGGCTTTTCCACGTCCATCTCCTTCCTGCTTTTTTTTTTTCAGTAACATTATATTCATGATTTTGTACTTTCTTGATGTTGCCCACTCTACCAAGATGTTGCCTCTTTCGTTTATGTTTATCACTTAAAATTTTAGTAATTTTTCGCCCATTTCCTCAGGCTCTCTCTCACTTTCTACATCCCAGTCTATATCTCCCTCCCTCCTTACCTTAATCTCTCCATCCTTCCCTCCATTGTCTCCTGTTCTTTCAGTCATTATTTCTTTCTCACTTTTTGTCATTCTCTGGTTTTCTGTAAATTTAGTGAAGCATACATATGGCATGTAATCATACTGTTGAGTTGACATTTTTCTTGTTCTGTTTCCTTGTTCAATGTTTGTTTTATTATTCTACACAGAATGTGGATGGGCTCCTTGACTTGAATTAGTGCCTCCTCCGTGTGTGGCTTCACACATCACAAGTTCACATCTAAACAGTGTTACAGTGTTAGAAAGTAAACCGTCCTAAGGGCACACTTCAGATGAAGCACTGTGCACTGCTGTACATATAAACCCTGCATTAGTGCTATTTACTGAATGCCTTTACTGTAATCCCACATAAAGCCACAGCTCCACAGCCTCATTCAAGGGTCACCCTAGTCATGACCTCCAGGCCAGTGTTGTATAAAATAAGGACCACATCATATCATAGTTGCACTAAGGATCTAGATAGTGTGTTAAATAAACACCTGGAATTAATTCTGTAATGTCTGAGATATGAAAGCCCACCATAAGATATTTGTTCGGTGTGGAGAATTCTTGAGTTTCCCTGCTGTGAGTTTACCAGCTCTAAGCCTGTAGTGTAACAGCTTTGGTGTTTAGCGGTATAATCACACTAGATCTAGATGTTTTATTTTACTGTTAATTAGACATAGTTTATTTTTAAATCATACCAATACAAGCAGTGAAAGTTATGTTTGAAATTAAAATTGATCCAGGGCTTAAGAGCTAAACGTTCCTTGTTGTTCATGCCCCTCCCCACCCCCCCAAAGGGTAGTACAATAATCATACTACCTGTAGTGTTGTACTATTATGACCGTGTATGCAGTAGATTGCAAATAATGTACTAGTTAATTTCTTCTCTATTCTTCATACCACTATGCTAAAAGCACCTTGGCAAAGCCATTGAAAGCCATCAAGGTGAGGGGATAAACCTAACTGCACAGTTAGTGCACACGTTATAAATATTTATTGTAAATATAAAATTTCATTTTAAAGACAACATTGTTTCAGTTGACAAGTGTTTTGTTGAAAGGTAAAAGGTTGTTTAAAATGTGCATTATCATCAGCGATATGGAGACCGTGCAGAGGTTTACTGTAAAGTGTAACAATACAAAGCTTGCTGTGCTATGGAGTGTTGACCTGCTGCTTGTTGTAGGCATCCATGGACCTACCGCCGGACAAGGCTAATGTACTCAGGAAGTATGATGATGAGAAGAAGTGGGACCTCATCTGTGATCAGGTCAGTGTCTGTCCGTCCATCCGCCTGTCCGTCTGTTTGTCTGTCTGTGTCAGGCTGGCTGACTGGCTGTTGGTCAGTCAATCTGTTCATCCGTCCATGTGTGTGTCTGTCTGTGTGTGTGTGTGTGTGTGTGTGTGTGTGTGTGTGTGTGTGTGTGTGTGTGTGTGTGTGTGTGTGTGTGTGTGTGTGTGTGTGTGTGTGTGTGTGTGTCTGTCTGCGTGTCTGCCTGCCTGCCTGCCTGCCTGCCTGCCTGTCCCTGGGTCCATCCATCTTCCCTGAATGTGTCATTTCTGACACATTTTCAGTTCCACTTCACAAAGTGTGTCACCTGTTTTTTTCTGGTCCAATGTGTGAAGTTTCTGGCCATCAAACAGTCACCACATCTCTGAGTGTGAGGGTGACTCACAAGTAACTAGCCTGCTGGGGTTCTCCACCCCTGTCATATGATCATTCTCCTCATTAGACCTCTGACACCAGGTCACTGATGTCATCATAACATGTCCCATTCCCTTATTTGAGATTGCACTAGGAAAGAAGATGTTACATAACTGCAATCTGTTTCCAGTTATTCTAATGGTTGGTTGGTTTGGCTGTAATACTTGAGACTATTCAGAAGATTACATGTCTTTAGGCCATGTTCATAATATTAGTTTCAAGATGTGCAAAAAGAACTCACGTTGTAGTTTTATTCACGAGATTCACCATTGCTGTTTGGTATATGTTGAATCTCTAGAGCAAAAATGGTTCACCAAATAATTATGTTAAGTTTTCTTATCAATCTCATTCAAATCATCAACATTTGGTGCACATGGAGTGCCAGAGTTTTTGTTTACTGTTGTAAAGACAGTATGTCTGCAGCATGTAGAATGTTTGTAATAGGCTTACTAGACAACACTGAATCTGACTGAGGACTTCCATGAAGCTACACTATTAGTTCACCACTCTATGGCAGCTATATTTGACACTGGTCCTTGGATGACTGCCTAACTTCCATGAAACGAGCTACACTCTATGGCAGTTGTACTTGAAATGGGTCCTTGGATGACAGCCCTACTTACAGCTGTGGTATTAGTTGTACCAGATGGCCCACTGAGGGCGTAGAACACTTCAACGGGGTCAACAAGTAACTACCACAGTGATTACAGGTGGAGGTTGTCTTGAAAGAATTTGTTTACATTTAAAGAAAAAAAATTCTTGAAAATTTTTGAGGACCAGGAATCTATTCCCATCAAATCTCATATTTATGGGGGGAGGGGTAAAGCACATGACATGACATTTGCACAACTTATATTCTTACACTGGCCACACATATGTCTGTGGAGTCCAACAACCCAAGAACATGCGTAATCAATGTTCTTTGTCAACAACCATATTTTGAGACTCTGCAATCATGTTCATACAATGTGAACATCTTTGGGAACTTGATTTGCCAGTATTTAACAAGATCTCACAAGATTGCCGTCCAAAGCTACAAGCTCTGTATGGCTAGTGGTCAAGCCTGTGTCTTAGCCTTAGGGTAACAGTTTTTCATCTATGTTTAGCCTTTCTCGTCAGATATATGTCAGTTACATTTGTGAATATATTTGCATTGCTGGAATTAAGACAATCATCATTTGTTCCAGTCATTTATTGTCCTCTGTGAGAATGAATACTTTCTCTCACTGCAACCAACCTCGATTCTAATGTAGTTTGTGTCCTCTGTGAGAATGAATACTTTCTCTCACTGCAACCAACCTTGATTCTAATGTAGTTTGTGTCCTCTGTGTGAATGAATACTTTCTCTCACTGCATCCAACCTTGATTCTAATGTAGTTTGTGTCCTCTGTGAGAATGAATACTTTCTCTCACTGCAACCAACCTTGATTCTAATGTAGTTTGTGTCCTCTGTGTGAATGAATACTTTCTCTCACTGCATCCAACCTTGATTCTAATGTAGTTTGTGTCCTCTGTGAGAATGAATACTTTCTCTCACTGCAACCAACCTTGATTCTAATGTAGTTTGTGTCCTCTGTGAGAATGAATACTTTCTCTCACTGCATCCAACCTTGATTCTCTGTTGTAGTTTGTGTCCTCTCTGTGATAATGAATACTTTCTCTCACTGCAACCAACCTTGATTCTAATGTAGTTTGTGTCCTCTGTTTCTACTGCCTGTTTTAAGAAAATATTTATAACTATTTTTTATAACTATTCATTTTTAAACTTCTATTTGGTCTCCATTGGATGGGCAGAAATTGGAGAATCAGCAGTAGGAAAGGTGACAGGCATGAAGGTGACAGGGAAGAAAGTGACCCTAGAGAAGGAGGTAGGAGGGAAAATGGGACGGGCAGGAGAGAAGACAATGTGGTGGGAGGAAAGTTGACAAGATGAAAGGAAGTGAGAGTAAATGTGACAAGAGAAGTCGATAAAACTTTAAAGGGACAATGCATAGAGGAATTAGTAAAAAACAGTACTGGAGAAATGTCCACAAATGAAGATATAAGGACATGAGGAAATATTTAGCAAAGATAAACTGGAATAACACACTGAAGAATAAAACAACAACAGAATGTTTTTAATATAACAGCAATCAAGGGTTTTTTGGTAAATGTCTAGTATGATTATTCTAAATGTACAAAATGTGTCGTACATAACATGTGTGGTCCATCACTCTGTAATCTGGACGTACCTGGCTGTGCACAAGATGTGACTATTGTATATATTATATGTGCACAGTGGCAATCCCTGTGTTAATAAATTTGATTGCCCAATACCAACTTACCCAGTAGTTGGCATAAATTCAGTACAAACAGAGAAAGGGCTGCATGAACATAACACGGATACACCGGGAATAGGCGGGGGGTACTGAGTAGAGTAGTACACGAAAAAACAACAACAGAATGTTGGAATATCTTAAAGAGTGAAATTGAGTGCATCGTTGATAAATTTGTTCCATTGAAAAAACAAGGGAAACGGTCCAGAAAGAAACACTTATCGAAAGAAGGCATTAGAAAAATTAAGTATAAACAAATGATGTGGAAATCATATAGACGTACTGGAAATGATGAAGACTACAACATTTGCAAAGAAGAATTTAACTAAGCTACAGGTAGTAATAGTTGATGGGGAGGCTCCAAACGGGAAATCAGTTTTTAGTGGGGTACCACAGGGATCAGTACTGGGACCTATATTATTCTTAATATACAGTATATCAATGATTTGGACGATGAAATAACAAGCAAGGTGTTGAAATTTGCAGATGATACAAAAGTGCTTAGAAGGATTAAATGTGATGGAGATAGACAGCATTTACAAGGTGATCTTGACAGGTTGATAAGATTGTCTGAAAAGTGGCAACTGTTCAATTTTGGGAAATGTAAATGCAAATGGACAGGACATGGGAACGAAGATGTACAATATACAATGGGGGGGTACTCTACTAAGTACTACTGTAAAAGAAAAGGACTTAGCACTGCTTCACGTTTGAAAAAACCATGCGAGCGAATTATCGCTCACCTAAATAGGCCAAATAATTTAGCGCAAGCAATTTATTTGTTTTATTTTGATCCATTAGGTGGTGTTACTGTTTGTCTGTCTGGCGACGCCACTGCCCAGTCATGCCAAAATGCAATCGAGGCTATCCATTACGCAAGACTAATTCGATCTGGTTTTGATTTCTCCATTAACTGGTGTGGAAAATTGCAGCTGATTAATGATCTATAACTGTCAAAAGATGGCTGGCCAACAAGAATCCAGTTGAACAATAAGCAAACTCCAAGTCATGGCTCTGGAAACATCAGCAACTGCACTGCACGCCAACACTAATTTACGTGACAAGAACAGACTTTCTTTCAAACAAATGGGTGTGTAGTTTGCTGCTAGAGGGCACCATGCAGCAGGCCTGGTGATACAAGCAATTAGCGCGAGAGATAAATCGCTCCCTACACGAGTGATTAGCGCCAGTGGTAGGGAGCGAGAGGAAAAAGAACTAATAATACCACTGTACAAAACGATAGGCCACATTTAGAATGTTGTATTCAAGCGAGGAGGCCATATCGCAGGAAGGACATAGATATGTTAGAAAGAGTACAGTTGAGAGCGACTAAAATAATACCAAAACTGAGGGATCTTAGTTACAAAATATGTCTAAAAGAATGTGGTTTAACAACACTGGAGATTACGGGAGCAGTAAGTAAGTAAGTAAGAGATGCATAAGTCGCTTTCTAGTCATGTCTGCTGAGATGGCTGTACTCAGGAAACACAGGAACTAAAAAAATGGGTGCACATCCCTGTACACTTATTGGAACCCAAAATTTGACATATTTCCATGTCTCAAATATTATTTGCTAAGCGTACTGTACGCTTAATAGAACGAATACGCTATATATATATCTGGTGTTGTTACCCATTATTCTAAAGGCAGTTTTCACAAACGAGCCAGTTGAATTCGTAGGTCAGCATTAAGCAGTCAGGGAAGAGGTGTCAAATACATCCTCTTTCCCTTCCTATGTCTGCTTTGGATGAGGAAGCAGTTGTTTTCATGAGTCACCCGATCATTGTTTTTCGAAACTTTCACTATCTTTTTAAGAGTAATCTTTCCCTCAGCCTCAAAAGTGTATGCCAACAGGAACACACATGTATGAGTGGTGCATGTGTGTGTGTGTGCGTGCGTGCGTGCGTGCGTGCGTGCATGCATGCGTGTGTGTGTGTGTGTGCATACCTGTGTGTGTGTGTGTGTGTGTGTGCATGAATGCGTGCATGCGTGCATGTACCTATGTGTATACCGTGTGTGGTGTGTGTGTGGTGTGTGTGTGGTGTGTGTGTGGTGTGTGTGTGGTGTGTGTGGTGTGTGTGGTGTGTGTGGTGTGTGTGGTGTGTGTGGTGTGTGTGTGGTGTGTGTGGTGTGAGTGGTGTGTGTGGTGTGTGTGTGTGTGTGTGTGTGTGTGTGTGTGTGTGTGTGTGTGTGTGTGTGTGTGTGTGTGTGTGTGTGTGTGTGTGTGTGTGTGTGTGTGTGTGTGTGTGTGTGTTTAAAATATTGAATAGTTATAACAATATTGATAGAAATATTTGTTTTCTCAGTTAAGAAATATAGCAGGTCTAGAGGACTTCAAGTTACTGTAGTAAAGGAGCAGTCTAGACTAGATATATAAGAAAGTTCCCATTTTCACAAGACTGTAAATGAATGGAACAGATTATCTGCTGATTGTGTGGGTGCTAGTAGTGTGAATATGTTTAAAATTAAAATCGACACATACTTCAAAAGGGTGGGATACACATAGGTAAAAAGGGTTGGACTCGCGATAAGCCAAAAGGCTTCCTTGTCCACCTGCCATCTAGAGTTAATTATCTGGGCGACAATCTTGTTAAATCCTAATCTCTGGTGTTATTACCCCCTATTCTAAAGGCAGCTTTCACAAACGAGCCAGTTGAATTCGTAGGTCAGCATTAAGCAGTCAGGGAAGAGGTGTCAAGTACATCCTCTTTCCCTTCCTATGTCTGCTTTGGATGAGGAAGAAGTTGTTTTTATGAGTCACTCGATCAATGTTTTAATAGTAATTTTTTCCTCAGCCTCAAAAGTGTATGCCAACAGGAACACACGTATGAGTGGTGAATGGGTGCGTACATGTGTGTACCTATGTGTACTGATGTGTGTGTGCGTGCGTGTGTACCGGTGTGTATACCGGTGTGTATATGTACCGGTGTGTGTGTATGTGTGCGTACCTGTGTGCATGTGGGCTTTGGTTGTTACTAGAAGTTAGAACTAGTGTAACATAACATTGCAAATATCCACTGGGTACTATTTGCCTAGCAGCAGTGAAGCATTGATGACATCAGCAGTCACTTTATTACAGGCTTGTCCTGGCCCAGCTGTCTGCCCTCCCAGAGCAGGCAGGGCTAGAGAGAATTGACACAGACTAGCAGAAATACACAACACATGGGAATCACAGGGAGACATGATTAGCTCTGGGAAAACAATAAACCTCAGGTAAAGCTAGACCTAGCTGCAGCACCAACTACACTGTCAGTGTCTAACTGGATATACCAGGTAAGTCTGGTACATCCAAGGTCACACGAGACCAGCCAGATACATCCAAGGCCAAACCAGGCTAATTGACACATCCAAGACCATTCCAGGCCAGTTGACACATACAGGATCTTACCAGACCAGTTGACACATACAAGGCCATACCAGACCAGACTGATACATCCTATGCCAGGCCAAACTGACACATCCAAGATCATTCCAGGCCAGTCTGACACATCCAAGCCCATACCAGGACAGTCTGACACATCCAAGACCATTCCAGGCCAGTCTGACACATCCAAGACAATTCCAGGCCAGTCTGACACATCCAAGACCAAACCAAGCCATTCTGATGCATACCAGTCCAGTCTGACACACCCAAGGCCATACTAGGCGAGTCTGACACATCCAAGGTTATATCAGAACAGTCTGACACATCCAAGGCCATACCAGGCCAATCTGACACATCTAAGGCCATGCCAGGCCAGTATGATATGTAAATCCTAGGCCATACCAGGCTAGTCTGACACATCCAAGGCCATACCAGACCAGTCTGACACATCCAAGGTCATACCAGGCCAGTCTGACAGTGACACATCCAAGACCATACCAGGCCAGTCTGATACATCCAAGGCCATACCAGGCAAGTCTGATACATCCTATGCCATACCAAGCCAAGCTGACACATTCAAGCCCATACCAGGCCAGTCTGGTACACCCATGGCCATACCAGGCCACTCTGACTGGCCTTAGTAGTCAATGGTACCAATGGATGACCTGAGCACACTGGTTTATGAAAGACACACTTGTGTACATAAAATTATAGTACTAGTGTTAGTAATAGTAGCCCTGTAGACCAGCCTGGGGTATAATAGGTCTCAGTCCACAGAGACCACCCAATATGATTTTTTTTTTTTTCAAGATCAATCAGTTTTGTGATGTCATACATTTGATTAAATTTATTTATGCTACACACAAGCTACATGTATCACATGAAGAAAAAAAAAACACTTGAATGAGACTTAGTGCTCAATACTGCAAGTGCAACACTCCAACAAGTGCTGAAACAGGTCTTCATGACCACTGAAGTCAGACTGACAGATATATATATATATATATATGTATATATATGTATATGGAAACCAGACTGACAGATATCCACTGAAGCCAGACTGACAGATGTCCATGGAAACCAGACTGACTCAGTGACTGATATTCACTGAAGCCAGACTAACAGATATCCATTGAAGTCAGACTGACATATATCCACCAAAGCCAGTCTGACAGATATCAACTGAAGCAAGACTGACAGCCATCCACTGAAGCAAGACTGACAGCCATCCATTGAAGCAAGACTGATAGCCTTCCACTGAAGCCAGACTGACAGATATTCACTGAAGCCAGACTGACAGATAACAACTAAAGCCAGACTGACAGATATCCACTGAAGCAAGGTTGATAGCCATCCACTGAAGCCAGACTGACAGATATTCACTGCCGCCAGACTGAAAGATATTCCCTGAAGCCAGACTGACAGATATCCACAGTGGGCAGACAGATAGACAGACAAACATATAGACAGACAGACAGACAGACAGACAGACAGCATGCCAGTCTTGTCATGTCAGATGGCCCACATGATAATGAATACTACTGCTTGTTTCAGTGTAAAACATGGTTTATTTAGTGACCCACAGATTTGGTTACTTTCCAAGTAACCCAACTAATGTTTGTGGTGGGTGACACAACTAATTCATTCACCTGCATGCCTACATACCCCCCATAGCCACAGATAGTTAGCACTGTGGGGGTGGAATTAGACAAAAGCCTTGTGGCAGGCTGTCTACCTGTGTGGCAGGAAGCGCTGTCATCAACACCCACATTGTGCAATAACAATGCCATCAGTGTGAATCGGCACCAACAATGACATAACCACACAGAGGGGATTTATAATAACACACTATTAAAATCCACTCTCCACTCATATTTCACAGTCAAATTTACCCTGTTTTCTTTCGGTACTTTTTGGCAGCTTTCAGCTGTCTTCATCAGACTGACTATCAGATGGTGATGCAGTAGTTATTCTATTCAGTGCTGTCACCAGTGTGCTCACCCCCCATGGCTTTGGTGAATTTTCATGAGATCAGTAATCAGTCTGATGAGGATAGCTCAAAGCTGCCAAAAATGGAACAGAAAAAAATGGTAAATTTGACTGATACGAAAAAGTGAAATTATTTTAACTCGGCATTCTGCATAATGAAAATGCAAATTTTATATGTTAACCGTGGCATCATCAAGTCATGCCAATGCTTGATATCCCGAATTACCCTTATGTAATGGATACCATCGTGGCTAGCCTCGATTGTGCCTTGGCATGACTGGGCAGTGTCGTTACAGACGGACAAACTGAAACGACACCAAGCAGATAAAGACAAAACTAATAAATCGCGAGCAATAAATGGCTCGCTTAATTTCTTCAAACGTAGTATGTTGCACTGGTTAACAATGGTTTTTAATATTAATTGATCAACCTGCAGCCGAACTAGACAGTGAATGGCAATTTTAAATTTGTTATGTATTTCATATAATTAAATAACTAAAAAATTCATCGTACAATCGTCCTTGCTTTACGGCACCTCGGTAATACAACTACCTCGCAATTAAGGTCATCCTAAGACACTCCCAAATTATTTCAAAACAGAAAAGTCTAGGAAATAAGTCCCACTAATATGGTCACCTTACTATTGAGGTCACTTTCTCCAAGTGCCAAGAGTGACCTGAATAGTGAGGTTTATATATATATATATACAGTTTTCAATATGTATATATATGTATACACAGTGAAACCTCACTGGTGATATGGTCCTGCTGTGGTCTTGGATGTGTCAGACATGCCTGAAATGGTCTTGGATGTGTCAGACTGGCCTGGTATGGCCTTGTATGTGTCAACTGGCCTGGTATGGCCTTGTATGTGTCAACTGACCTGGAATGGTCTTGGATGTGTCAGATTGGCCTGGTTTGGCCTTGGATGTATCTGGCTGGTCTCGTGTGACCTTGGATGTGCCAGACTTGCCTGGTATATCCATTTGGACACTGACAGTATAGTTGGTGCTGCAGCTAGGTCTAGCTTTACCTGAGGTTTATTGTTTTCCCAGAGCTAAACATGTCTCCCTGTAATTCCAAAGTGTTGTGTATTTCTGCTAGTCTGTGTCAACTCTCTAGCCCTACATGCTCTGGGAGGGCAGACAGCTGGGCCAGGACAAGCCTGTAATAAAGTGACTGCTGATGTCATCAATGCTTCACAGCTGCTAGACAAATGGTACTCAGTGGATATTTGCAATGTTATGTTACACTAGTAACAACCAGAGCACACATGCACACAGGTACGCACACATACACACCAGTATACACATAGGTACACACACACGCATGCATGCACACACACACACACACATCGGTACACATAGGTACACACATGTACGCACCCATTCACCACTCATATGTGTGTGTTCCTGTTGGCATACACTTTTGAGGCTGAGGAAAAGATTACTCTTAAAAAGATGGTGAAAGTTTCTAAAAACATTGATCGAGTGACTCATGAAAACAACTGCTTCCTCATCCAAAGCAGAAATAGGAAGGGAAAGACTGCTTAATGCTGACCTACGAATTCAACTGGCTCGTTTGTGAAAGCTGCCTTTACAATGGGGGGTAACAACAGCAGAGATGAGGATTTAACAAGATTAAACAAGATTGTCACCCAGAGAATTAACTCTAGATGGCAGGTGGACAAGGAAGCCTTTTGGCTTATCGCGAGTCCAACCCTTTTTACCTATGTGTATCCCACCCTTTTGAAGTATGTGTCGATTTTAATTTTAAACATATTCACACTACTAGCACCCACACAATCAGCAGATAATCTGTTCCATTCATTTACAGTCTTGTGAAAATGGGAACTTTCTTATATATCTAGTCTAGACTGCTCCTTTACTACAGTAACTTGAAGTCCTCTAGACCTGCTATCTTTCTTAACTGAGAAAACAAATATTTCTATCAATATTGTTATAACTATTCAATATTTTAAACACGCACGCACGCACGCACGCACGCACGCACGCACGCACGCACGCACGCACGCACGCACGCACGCACGCACGCACGCACGCACGCACGCACGCACGCACACGCACGCACACACACACACACACATGCACCACTCATACATGTGTGTTCCTGTTGGCGTACACTTTTGAGGCTGAGGAAAAGATTACTCTTAAAAAGATAGTGAAAGTTTCGAAAAACAATGATCGAGTGACTCATGAAAACAACTGCTTCCTCATCCAAAGCAGACATAGGAAGGGAAAGAGGATGTATTTGACACCTCTTCCCTGACTGCTTAATGCTGACCTACGAATTCAACTGGCTCGTTTGTGAAAGCTGCCTTTAGAATAAGGGGTAACAACACCAGATATATATATATAGCGTATTCGTTCTATTAAGCGTACAGTACGCTTAGCAAATAATATTTGAGACATGGAAATATGTCAAATTTTGGGTTCCAATAAGTGTACAGGGATGTGCACCCATTTTTTTAGTTCCTGTGTTTCCTGAGTACAGCCATCTCAGCAGACATGACTAGAAAGCGACTTATGCATCTCTTACTTACTTACTTACTTACTTACTTACTGCTCCCGTAACCCGCCTGGGTCATAGGGGCGCTGCATTGATGAATGTTTCACCAGTCCACGCCAGTCTTCGCGTTTGTGTGCTAATGTCTGCAAAGGTCTTCCCAGTCCATTCTACAATATTGTCTGACCATCTCTTCCTCTGTCTTCCCTGTCTTCTTTTCCCCGGCACTGTTCCTTGTAGTATTGTTGTTGTGAGCCCGCTTGATCGTGTTACATGACCATACCATCTCAGTTTTCTCTGTATGCATCTCACATACGAACAACAGATACCAGAACACTGTAAAAATCTGATAATTTAGATGGTCCTTTCGATGTTGTTTCATCACCAAGCTTTGAATCTAGTGTGAGATTGGTAGAAATTAAAACACAATGATGGATTCAACAGTCAAGGTTGGCATTGAGATCACTGTCACACCATCAGATGCTGCTAAAAAGGGGGTGTACGCTAATTAGGGCATGTACGCTTAATAGAACAAATACAACAATCAATATGATAAATTATTACATTATGAGACATTCCCCAGAAAGAAGTCAGTCCTGTCAGGCCTACATAAATGTAATGTTTGCTGCCACACAGGTTTGCTAGCCATGTTTTGTGTTTCACACTTTCTTGAACCTTGCTTCCAGTCTGTCATAAACCTGCACTAGTCTGGTCTGCCTTGGGTTCACCTCTGACCTCTGTAGGCAGGCAGCTATTCCAGGATGTAGTTTTTGCTCCACCCACAGCTTGAGTTACATGAGATAAGCACATCCCACTGTGTACACTACTAGCTGAAATATAGGGCTGACACCATCCCCTGTTTGAATGAGAACATGTTATGTGTCACCATAACATGTCAGTGTATTTATAGTATTAATTAGAAAGGATTTGTGACCTTTGTGAGTTTTGTTTTGAAGAAATATAATAAACAGGTGGTGGGATGACCAAATATTGACTGTCTACTTTGATGATTTCCATCAGCAACTACACGGGTCAGGTCGCTGTTATTCTTTCAGCTAGATTTTGGACAAACAAAAGAGCAAGTAAACCTTTTTCTTTAAGAAGATTGACAGTTATGCATACAGTGGCAAATTGTTGGTTCCTTGACTCCATTTCATGGCATCTTATGTCATCTGACAAGTATCTGTAGAGTAGCAGGGCTAACAGCCCAAGCCTGGTTGACACACTTCAGTGTCACTCAGTGTACTTTGTATAGATCTGCCTCTCATAGTGCTTGTTGGCCTTGGTCATACTTCACTTTGATGTCCCCAATTACCTAGATGTGACAACCAAGGGCCACACACACACTTTCAATGTTGATCGTCCTTATGGGTAGCTTTATCTGTTTATTTGTTGTCTTGGAAAGCAAATAGGTTTCACTGCCTGGCCTTTGTTGCTAGACTGGGGCAGTTCCAACATGGTGCATTCTTCCATCTCCAGCAGGCTGTTAGAAATAAATGTTTACCAGTCTTGAATGAATCAAAAGTGTGCCTTTTAGCATGTGAATGGCCTGCGTGGAGGCCTTTCATGTCAGTCACAACCATTATTGGCCAGTTTAGTTTTTTCACTGACAAACCTGCTTCATTTGAACCATTTATTTAATTAATACTGATCCATTTGATATGTTTCACTACGAGTTGTGCAACATTTGAACATCACATTTCCTGGGGTGTATTTGTAGAAATATGTCTGGCATCTTGTATTCTGTTGTCTCTTGCTATTGCCAGTCTTTCTTATGTTGTGTTCTATATTGATGTCAGTTGGTTGTGTCAAGTTGGTGCAAGGATTTTGTACGTATTTTATGACATCACATGCCTGCAAGTTTGTTAAATGGTGGAGAGAACATAATGGGATTTAAAATGTAGATGATGTAGGCCTAGTAATAATACCGTAATGGTGACATCGATATGTACTTGGTTTCTACACAACTTCTTTAACAATATTCCCATCCAAAGCTACAGGCTGCAGGTAGCATGTGGACAAGGAAGCTTTAAGCATATCGAGATGCCAACGATTTTCACCTACATATAAACCGGCCCCTATCAGATATTTATCAATTTTATTTTTAAACATGTTTGCACTGCTGGATCCATTTAAAATATATTTGTTTAATGATATATATATATATATATATGTAATTTATGAAGATTTTGCTATGTGTAGCGGCAAACAAATGTTACAATCTTGTTATGTTGGAAATAACCTATTGATGTTAATAATAAATCTTGTTTTGCATTAAAAGAAAAGATAGACAGATAATGTATAATTATCACCTCAATGAATCGGGTGAGCTACTAGCAGTTTGTTTATGATGGATATGTTTCAGTTGTGTGTGTGTGTGTCTGTGTGTGTCTGTGTGTGTGTGTGTGTGTGTCTGTGTGTGTCTGTGTGTGTCTGTGTGTGTCTGTGTGTGTCTGTGTGTGTATGTGTGTGTCTGTGTGTGTGTGTCTGTGTGTGTCTGTGTGTGTGTCTGTGTGTGTCTGTGTGTGTCTGTGTGTGTGTCTGTGTGTGTGTCTGTGTGTGTCTGTGTGTGACGTCGTGTGTCTGTGTGTGTGTCTGTGTGTGTCTGTGTGCGTCTGTGTGTGTGTCTGTGTGTGTCTGTGTGTGTCTGTGTGTGCCTGTGTGTGTCTGTGTGTGTGTGTGTCTGTGTGTGTCTGTGTGTGACGTCGTGTGTCTGTGTGTGTGTGTCTGTGTGTGTCTGTGTGTGTCTGTGTGTGTCTGTGTGTGTCTGTGTGTGACGTCGTGTGTCTGTGTGTGTGTCTGTGTGTGTCTGTGTGTGACGTCGTGTGTCTGTGTGTGTGTCTGTGTGTGTCTGTGTGCGTCTGTGTGTGTGTCTGTGTGTGTCTGTGTGTGTCTGTGTGTGCCTGTGTGTGTCTGTGTGTGTGTGTGTCTGTGTGTGTCTGTGTGTGACGTCGTGTGTCTGTGTGTGTGTGTCTGTGTGTGTCTGTGTGTGTGTCTGTGTGTGTCTGTGTGTGACGTCGTGTGTCTGTGTGTGTGTGTCTGTGTGTGTCTGTGTGTGTGTCTGTGTATGACGTCGTGTGTGCAGATGCTAGATATTCTTTTGGTTTATTAATGTCATTAATGATTTGGTATATATTAATGTCAACACACACACTGTTTTATAGTAGAGGGTAACAGCTTAGCATTATTAATTTTGTGTGTGTAGACTTCAGTTTAGATGTTTGCTAGTTCTATAGCAATTATATAAGTTTATTTTCATCATCTATTCTCAGACAGTATTGTACTGCATGTACAAATATAACAATGCTGTTCAAACAAAAAATAAATGATGATATATATTGGTGCTTTGCAGATGTTGACATAACTTTGTGTCAATGTAATGTTAATGTCACTGTCATATTGTGTGTACTTGCAGGAGATGGTAACGGCCAAACAACCACCCAGGTTCTATCTCAACAAACTACGAGCCTATCTTGACCCGTCGTCATCCAAAAATGCCAAGGTTGGTTTTGCACCTAAAACATGGATGATCTCTGTACCATGCAATGTTGTCTTTCCACCAGCAGAAACTTGTTTTCTCCGTATTAGTGGCAGAAACCATCATCAACTTGAATAAGCCATTACTCATAACTAATATGATTACAGTTATATTATAACAGTGTTTAAATTGGCAAATTTATAGTAGTTTCTGCTATTCTCTCTTTTGGCATGATAAACTTGTTTTTGCTGTGATGCAGTTTATAACTTTTTGCCGGGATTTACGACCATGTGGCATAAAATGTGCAGCCATGATACTGTGAGTGACCTCTGCCACGTGTGACCTCTATGCTGTGTACATCATCTACATGACTCGTCATCTCCCACATCCAGTAGTGGGTTAACTGTTGACATAATGGTTGTCCAGCACTGAGCCAGTGTTGACCAATACATAGTCCAGTTAGTTGTGACCACATAGAGCTGAATCAGTCATCCTATTACTGTGTAGGAGATCATGTTTAGTTAGATCCCATGACTTGAGTAAGAGATCACATCCCCTGATGGTTTTGGAGAAAAAAATGTTAATCCTCTGATCGTATTAGAGATCACATGTTAATCCCCTGACTGTATTAGAGATCACATTTAATTCCCTGTGTTAGAAATCATGTGTTAATCCCATGCATAAAGTTAGAGGTTGTTTACAATTGTCGACATCTATTCATACAGAGTGTAGGAAATGGATTAAAGAGTTAAGGCCTGTGTACTAACTATAAAAATGTCAGTCACATATGAATTGCATAACCATAATGATAGTAAATATATGGTTGTAAACATGATAATGATGGTTATTATATATCATTTGCATCTGCCAAATCATAACACTTACACATTTACATACGAGTGATATGACTTTCAATGTGGACGTATGTTACATTTTAAAGTACAGATTCAGGGCGGTGGGGGTCTAAGTAGGTCAATATGACTGACCCCTTACATTAATAATAATTTGCTTATAGACTACTAATATGTTCTATTTATGTCTCTCTGATCCCATGACTTTGAGAGATCATGTTTCACCCCCTGAATGTGTCAGTGATCATGTTTACATGTTTGCATCCTCTGATCACATAAAGGTCATACCTGGTTAGCATCCCTCTATGGGAGGATCCCAGTTTATCATTGCTCTATGAGAGGATCCCAGTTTATCATCCCTCTATTGGAATATCTAAGTTTATCCTCCTTCTATGGGAGGATCCCAGTTTATCCTCCCTCTATGCAAGGATCCCAGTTTATCCTCCCTCTGTGCGATGATCCCTGTTTATCCTCCCTCTATGGGAGGAGGATCGCAGGTTATCATTCCCTCTATGGGAGGATCCCAGTTTATCCTCTCTGTATGCGAGGATCCCAGCTTATCCTCCCTCTATGGGAGGATCCCAGTTTATCCTCTCTGTATGTGAGGATCCCAGCTTATCCTCCCTCTATGGGAGGATCCCAGGTTATCCCCTTCTATGGGAGGATCCCAAGTTATCATCCCCATGCCATCAGTGATCGTGTTTATTTCACTTGCCTTGTTTGATTAGTCAGAGGACAACGTCCGGGTCAACAAATAAATTACCCAGTGTAATTATACAAAGGAATTTCACAGTGCACAAGGTCTGGCAATCCACATGATTCGACACAGTATGGAACTTAACACTCAAGCATTGCTTCTGACACTCTCGTAATCACAATCGTTGCTGCACAGCTGTGTCCATAAAACAACTAGTTTATGTTTTGCAGTTATAATTTGTAATATATGTTAATGTAGCAGAGAGAATATGACAATTATTGCTATATATTGGTAACACAAAGTTGGAATGGTTACCCATGTTCCCCCATTTATCTATGCTGGAGGCACTGAGCATCAGTTTCAACCAAAAGGACTTGGATTACTCTGAGATACCTGGGCAGTTAAGTAAACATCTTAAATGTGTACATATCCATAAGTTTATATAACATGTTTTAGAGTTCTCGACTTCTTGGCATACAGACCATCCAGATATTGTATATCTGTTAGGCTCACAAGTATTATAGAGTCAGTGGAGACGTCTTGCCATACAGACCATCCAGATATTGTATATCTGTTAGGCTCACAAGTATTGTAGAGTCAGTGGAGACGTCTTGCCATACAGACCATCCAGATATTGTATATCTGTTAGGCTCACAAGTATTGTAGAGTCAGTGGAGACGTCTTGCCATACAGACCATCCAGATATTGTGTATCTGTTAGGCTCACAAGTATTGTAGAGTCAGTGGAGACATCTTGCCATACAGACCATCCAGATATTGTATATCTGTTAGGTTCACAAGTATTGTAGAGTCAGTGGAGACGTCGTGCCATACAGACCATCCAGATATTGTATATCTGTTAGGCTCACAAGTATTATAGAGTCATTGAAGACATCTTGCCATACAGACCATCCAGATATTCTATATACGTTAGGCTCACAAGTATTGTAGAGTCAGTGGAGACGTCTTGCCATACAGACCATCCAGATATTGTATATCTGTTAGGCTCACAAGTATTATAGAGTCATTGGAGACATCTTGCCATACAGACCATCCAGATATTCTATATCTGTTAGGCTCACAAGTATTGTAGAGTCAGTGGAGACATCTTGCCATACAGACCATCCAGATATTCTATATACGTTAGGCTCACAAGTATTGTAGAGTCAGTGGAGACGTCTTGCCATACAGACCATCCAGATATTGTATATACGTTAGGCTCACAAGTATTGTAGAGTCAGTGGAGACGTCTTGCCATACAGACCATCCAGATATTGTATATATGTTAGGCTCACAAGTATTGTAGAGTCAGTGGAGACGTCTTGCCATACAGACCATCCAGATATTGTATATCTGTTAGGCTCACAAGTATTATAGAGTCATTGGAGACATCTTGCCATACAGACCATCCAGATATTGTATATCTGTTAGGCTCACAAGTATTGTAGAGTCAGTGGAGATGTCTTGCCATACAGACCATCCAGATATTCTATATCTGTTAGGCTCACAAGTATTATAGAGTCAGTGGAGACGTCTTGCCTTACAGACGATCCAGATATTCTATATCTGTTAGGCTCACAAGTATTATAGAGTCAGTGGAGAAGTCTTGCCATACAGACAATCCAGATATTGTATATCTGTTAGGCTCACAAGTATTGTAGAGTCAGTGGAGACGTCTTGCCATACAGACCATCCAGATATTGTATATCTGTTAGGCTCACAAGTATTATAGAGTCAGTGGAGACGTCTTGCCATACAGACCATCCAGATATTGTATATCTGTTAGGCTCACAAGTATTGTAGAGTCAGTGGAGACGTCTTGCCATACAGACCATCCAGATATTCTATATCTGTTAGGCTAACAAGTATTGTAGAGTCAGTGGAGACGTCTTGCCATACAGACCATCCAGATATTGTATATCTGTTAGGCTAACAAGTATTATAGAATCAGTGGAGACGTCTTGCCATACAGACCATCCAGGTATTCTATATCTGTTAGGCTCACAAGTATTGTAGAGTCAGTGGAGACGTCTTGCCATACAGACCATCCAGATATTGTATATCTGTTAGGCTCACAAGTATTATAGAGTCAGTGGAGAAGTCTTGCCATACAGACCATCCAGATATTGTATATCTGTTAGGCTAACAAGTATTATAGAATCAGTGGAGAAGTCTTGCCATACAGACCATCCAGATATTGTATATCTGTTAGGCTCACAAGTATTGTAGAGTCAGTGGAGACGTCTTGCCATACAGACCATCCATATATTTTATATCTGTTAGGCTCACAAGTATTATAGAATCAGTGGAGACGTCTTGCCATACAGACCATCCAGATATTGTATATCTGTTAGGCTCACAAGTATTATAGAGTCAGTGAAGACGTCTTGCCATACAGACCATCCAGATATTGTATATCTGTTAGGCTCACAAGTATTATAGAATCAGTGGAGACGTCTTGCCATACAGACCATCCAGATATTGTATATCTGTTAGGCTCACAAGTATTATAGAATCAGTGGAGACGTCTTGCCAAACAGACCATCCAGATATTGTATATCTGTTAGGCTCACAAGTATTATAGAATCAGTGGAGACGTCTTGCCATACAGACCATCCAGATATTGTATATCTGTTAGGCTCACAAGTATTATAGAGTCAGTGGAGACGTCTTGCCATACAGACCATCCAGATATTGTATATCTGTTAGGCTCACAAGTATTATAGAATCAGTGGAGACGTCTTGCCATACAGACCATCCAGATATTGTATATCTGTTAGGCTCACAAGTATTATAAAGTCAGTGGAGACGTCTTGCCATACAGACCATCCAGATATTGTATATCTGTTAGGCTCACAAGTATTGTAGAGTCAGTGGAGATGTCTTGCCATACAGACCATCCAGATATTCTATATCTGTTAGGCTCACAAGTATTATAGAATCAGTGGAGATGTCTTGCCATACAGACCATCCAGATATTGTATATCTGTTAGGCTCACAAGTATTGTAGAGTCAGTGGAGACGTCTTGCCATACAGACCATCCAGATATTCTATATCTGTTAGGCTCACAAGTATTGTAGAGTCAGTGGAGATGTCTTGCCATACAGACCAGACCGTCCAGTATTCTGTGACTCCCAGACTCACATTACAAGTATTATAGAATCTTTTGTTCATACTTGCTTTGTGTAATTGTCTGTGTCTGCCAGTTCTAAATATGCATTTGTCGTCAGTGTAAGTTAGTGCCCCATGAGACAATGCTTGTATCAGCTGCTTTATGCTGGTGAATTACCTGCATGATGCCATACATGCCTGGTTTGTCTGTATGCTTTGATACCAATAGCAGAACTGCAAGTACCCGGTAAGACTGGTTCACCCTGTCGATCTGTCTTTGGCAACTCTTTGCCAATGCAACAAGTTGATGCATAAGTATTTGAGAAATTTTTTGATCACAAACTATATGAAACTTTTGGTCTGTCTACTGGGTGTTTGCCTGCAGTTGACTCTCCATAGAGGATGGTCTTTGGGAGGCGGTCAGTGGGTATTTTCTGTAGTGCCCAATCATGATAGAAGTCTATGTCTATGTTTGAGATACATTGTAAATATATTTCTATAATTGTGCCATGAAACAAATGTCTTGGCACGTAGCAAACGTGTGTGGTTTAGACAGGAACGTTGTATGACTCAAGTCTACTTGGTATTGTTGCGTTGTCAGACTTTGTATTCACATGGTTGACAGACTTCCGTTTAGTGTCACCTGATTGTCACAACAGCTCCTGTGTGTCTGTGGGATAGACCAGGCAGAGAGATGGGGGGGGGGGGGCACATAGGGAACAGGGCACAAGGAGCAGTTGTGTTACCTGTCCACCTCATTGTAGTCTCGGGCCCTAAACCAGGTAGGCAGGTAATTCAGGAAAGTAGCAACCAACGTAGCCTCGGGGGAAATGAACTACTGCCAGATCTGTGGGGTAGACAGGAGGCCTTCCCAGGCACTGAGGGAAGCAATTCCAGGTGCTAATACCACACTGCATTATCACACGGAACATTTGTGGTGGCCAGTAGAGCAAAAACAGAATCTCACTAGGTAATCGATTGATATGAAAAGTGTAAAAAACACTAATAGTAATAGAGAACTGATGATAAGCAACTCCTTCCATATGGCTGGGATCAGCCGTGTTCCCAATAGCCGTGTTCTGAAGGTGTTCTGGCACTCCCAGCAAGGAAGGAAAGAAGGAAGATCTCAGGTCATTTCCACTTATCTTCTCCACAGTCAAAGTTAATGTGGTCTGGTGTGTTTATTTGATACCCTACTGTTTAATATTTGCTGTGGACAGGCGCTGGTGTGGATTAGACAGCTGTTTTAGATAGATGATGTATGGATGGGGGGAGGGGGGAGGGGGAGGGAAAGGGTGAGAGGGTCAGACAGGTTCAAGGGACTCACCTACAGCCCATACATTTGTCCCCTGATCCTGTGGGTACAGATAGGGCAGGTAACATTCCAATGTCAAGGCTCTACAATTATTTCCCACCTTGATAAATCCCTTTCCCATGTTTCTCAATGGTGAACAGAACCATTCTTCAAAAGTAGTTGCAGCATTTTTTTGACAAAAATGCACCCTTAAACGTATATAATAAATATTTTGTATTCATAAATAGTTTTAATAGTAGTAGTAGTAGTATTTTTATTAGTCTCACTCCACGAATACATTCATTAAAATACAAGACAAATAAATACATTCCATTCAAAGTTAACACTGTATACAAAGACCACTCAAAAAGAGTTATGAGAGACTTATAAAAACAAAAATGTACAAATAAAAACAGTAATAATTTAATAAACATGTGCTATTATTTTGTTGTATCGTGTAATCTCGTGTGCAGTATTTTTTGGAGGATGCTGGCAGTTTTACTTATTATATTGTCATTACTCAATAAATATACAAATTTATCTTGATCATTCATACTGGAACAAGCTGGGTCATTAATTGTTGCATAGCCTATTAGTTCTTGTCGGTCGTTAAAATATGATATTTTAATACACGTAAGATTCACTTTGAATAGTTGCTAGCCATTAACAGGGTTTTTGTTACGAGCTGGGACCCGGGTAATTGACCCAACTTTAGCGATCTATGTACCCGGCTGTTGAGACGGTGAAGGAAGCTTTTTATTAGCATCCGTGTTCGCAAGACACCGCTTTCGAGTGTCTTTGTGTTACAATTAGTGCTGTACACCGTTTAAAAGTTACACAAACAGTTCAGCGCATTGATGATGATTACAACATACTGCTACAAAAAATACGGTCAACGACTGTCATTTTTGCATTAATAAACGGCACTGTTCTTGTCCCATGTTCATGTCGTTCGTCTGAATTTACTTCACACAATTCCTAGCGTTATATGTTATTCCCTATAGAGTCCGCCACTGTGTTGTTTGTAGACGGGCGCTCCTGGCGAACCGCTCAGCAACAATGTCAGCGTAGCGATGTTATTTCACAAATTAAAAGTCTAGGTTTCTGGGTTTCTGGATAGGTTTCTGATCTTTTTTCCAATTCGGTTTATAGCCAAACATTTTTGTGCGGTTTGCATCAATTTGCGCTGTTACATCACTCTTTTGACGTGCGTTGCAGGCTCACCTACGGCTGCAGTAGGCCATGCACACTGACATAAACACTACTTGGGCCTAAAAGGTGGAGTAGAACGCAGTATTTTATATGTATTTTATGACATCACCTGCCTGAAAGTATGTTAAATGGTGGCGAGAATACAATGAGATTTAAACTGTAAAAGAATTTGTAGGCCTAGTAATAATACTGAAACGGTGACATCAATAATTAATTTAACTTATATAAATAAAAACAAATTGTCTGTGATTTAATAGTTTACATCATATTATAGTCGTGTTGTTTCCATAGTGGTCTGCGATGCGCTATGACTTGGTCAGAGCATATTGCACCGTCCCTGCTTTGGTGGCCATGGTCCCCGCTATCAGCACACCTAACAAAAACTCTGCATTAACATTGCAAAATCAATAGAGCGATTGTTTATTGTGCTACATGCACAGGAATACCACCACAGCAGACCATATGCTCATATGCAGACATTTCACTTAGAAATATGTACCTCTGTACTTACATGTACAATTGTAGAATACAAGCAGACTTAGGATTATGTACCTCTGTACTTACATGTACAATTGTAGAATACAAGCAGACTTAGGATTATGTACCTCTGTACTTACATGTACAATTGTAGAATACAAGCGGACTTAGGATTATGTACCTCTGTACTTACATGTACAATTGTAGAATACAAGCAGACTTAGGATTATGTACCTCTGTACTTACATGTACAATTGTAGAATACAAGCAGACTTAGGATTATGTACCTCTGTACTTACATGTACAATTGTAGAATACAAGCAGACTTAGGATTATGTACCTCTGTACTTACATGTACAATTGTAGAATACAAGCAGACTTAGGATTATGTACCTCTGTACTTACATGTACAATTGTAGAATACAAGCGGACTTAGGATTATGTACCTCTGTACTTACATGTACAATTGTAGAATACAAGCAGACTTAGGATTATGTACCTCTGTACTTACATGTACAATTGTAGAATACAAGCAGACTTAGGATTATGTACCTCTGTACTTACATGTACAATTGTAGAATACAAGCAGACTTAGGATTATGTACCTCTGTACTTACATGTACAATTGTAGAATACAAGCAGACTTAGGATTATGTACCTCTGTACTTACATGTACAATTGTAGAATACAAGCAGACTTAGGATTATGTACCTCTGTACTTACATGTACAATTGTAGAATACAAGCAGACTTAGGATTATGTACCTCTGTACTTACATGTACAATTGTAGAATACAAGCAGACTGTCATTACAATGCTTATTTTAGCCAAAGAGCGTACCATAATCTAGTAAAAACTGACAGGACTTGAGCCAAAAGCATGGACACATCCAGATTCTAACGGACTGGCCTTTTTGAACGCAGCACACTTCAAAGTCCCTTTTAGGATAACAATAATTGTAGATGCCAGCTATGCGTGGGCTTTTTATTATCAATATTATGACGTGCATATAAGGCAGGTATTTATTGATGGTGCCTATGATGGATTTACTTTGAGTGGTATGCTATGTACAGGTATCTGTAAGTTATTTGTATGTTGGCCTTGTTGGGTGAAGTACATGATCCAAGTTAGGCATCTACAGCAGTAGGTGAAGTTAGTTATAGGACAAACTACTGAAATCAGTTAAATCAGTACTGGATGATTATAATGGAATTATGTAAGATGTTAATATATATAAGTTTACTATCTTATATATATATACATATATACTATACATGTATGCTATATATATATATATATATATATATGATACATATATATATATATATATATACATACATATATATACATATACATACATATACATACATATACATACATATATATACATATAA
This sequence comes from Escarpia spicata, assembly GCA_963995525.1. Taxonomy (NCBI): domain Eukaryota; kingdom Metazoa; phylum Annelida; class Polychaeta; order Sabellida; family Siboglinidae; genus Escarpia; species Escarpia spicata. Next base: position 70,333,770 of record OZ023205.1, on the reverse strand, counting down.
ATATGTATATTTATATATATATATATATATATATAAATCTTGGTTTGCATCATCACTTATTGAAGTCATGCTAAATGCAGTTTTTTAAAGCTTTCTTGAGTGTGCAACTAATGTTTCTAAGAAACTAATGCCAGATTAACACAACAAGATGTTGGATGCCATCAGCTGGTAGCATTGTACGACTAGTGCACTGCTATCCCTGCGACCTTTTTGTTGTTGCCTACCTGCCATATGCTTCCTGTTGACTAACTGCCTTCTGTATGTCTGTCAAGTTTGGCAAGTCGATAAGGCTCGGCAGAACACCGTCATTCCGATTCCGACGCGGATCCCGCGTAAGTCTACGTTCTTCTCTTCATGCCGCTCACTGCCAGTGCTGCCACTGCGTGGCCAGCGCAAACACTCGCTTTGCTTTGACGACAATTCGTTGACAATCGTAGGTCTAAGTGACACTTTTAGAGTTGTTGGGTATAAGGTACAGTTTTGTCTGTTTTTAAATTTCTTGCTCTAGTTCTCCATGCAGCCTAGTAGAACTTAGAGTCATATTTAAAGTAATTAATACATAGAAATAAGTGATATGTAATACAAATTGTTAAGTTATTGAAACGGAATCACTTACCTTGTTCAGGTAGTTATTTCACTGCTGCGAACATGTACTTATGAACACATTTGGCAACTAAATAATGATTATTATAATAAAGTGCATACTAAGTCTTATTTCAAGGAAGTCAATAACAAAGTTAAGCTCTGTCATAAAATCGTGTTACTAAATATAGTATTAACTGTTCACTTATGCTGACAATTAAAATGTGTTAAATTGAGACAGAATACTTTTTATACTTTACCCTTTATGTGTTTAATTGTAATTTGTTTACTGTATCCACAGGGAACATAATGTTATTGGTGGTATCGTTAATGATATGGCTATCATGTGCTCATGTATTGGACACTGTTGACAGCTGCTAGTTCACAAACTGAATGACTAAGTTTGATGTTCATTTCAGATAATGGTCGCATATTTGTAAATACTACATACTGTATTTGTAGCCTACAACTGTAATCATCAAGATCACTGTAAAAGTTGGGGTGTAGTTTTAATTAAAAGTGGGGGCTTTAAATTAAGTAATTACAGTAACATGATTTTATGATTAGAATAATCAGACTTTCAAAATTTAGGCAACCTTTTGTTGTAATATACTGTACTGGATACAAACATAAATTCTCTCAACCTTACCAATTGAAGGCACTTGTTTTCCATCACAATAGATAGTATTTATCCAAAGCATATACATTGTATATATAAAAAAATGTAATTACAATACAGTAAAATCCAATAATGTGTTTGAGTGTGTGCGTGCTTCCATACAAATTACATTAAACAAATTTTGGTTTACCTAAGGCTAAATAAAACATAACAGTTATATGAAGGATTTATTTATGTGACAACTCTTGTACTCGTAGTTGCTAAGAAATGGTTTATGGGACAGTAGGTTCTGTTCTGTCGTAGTGTAGATGGTCCATGAGACTCTTGCAGGTAGTCTCTGGGACCATCTCATTCCAGATGACCAGTTCTCATAATCTCGGTTTTATGTGGTTTTGTTCTCAGTAGTTTCTTGTAGTTCTCCTGCAGCCAAAGTTTGTAGTTGGTTCCATTTCCTCTCTGTCCTCACTATTCTCTGTCGAGTCTTCAGTTAGAATCACCTGTAGTATCCGCCATTTTCCCTACAGGTGAATAGTTTCTGCTGGTTCCATCTCACCTGAAGCCTACCCTACCTGTTCCTTCATTGTATGGTTCTCTATCTCAAATACAGGATCACCAGCATTAGTAGAGGGATTAATCTAAGACTGGTAAGGAATACTCCCTTGACACTGCAAATGAATATCACGCCACGTTATATGTTTGTAATTTATATTCTTTAAGTATTAAAGCAAAACATTTATTGGTATATTCACTATAATCCTTATCATAATAATGCAATGTACCATATATTTTGAGATTGATCTAATGTAAAATAATATTCAAATAGTACATAATTAGAAAATAACGCACATGTAATTGCCAGCGACTACCAGAACCCAGACCTTCCTCTCAAACCTGGCTAACCGTCCCTGTTTACCCTTTTATGTAGCACCAAATTTCTGTGACAGTATTAGTAATAATGATAACAGTTCTTTGATGTGCCATCTCTAGCTACAGTGAGCTAATCACTACATATTATAAATCTGTTAACAAATAAATCAGGTAAAATCATAAAAGTCATGTGACTAGGTTTGAATTAATATATTTAAGTAGGTTTGAATTAATGTATATTTAAATTCTGCTCTCTTGCATGGAAGTCTGTGCTGTCTGCCCTCTGGTGGGAAACTCACACTAAATATACCACCCTCCTATAGTTGTTACCCAGCTGTGGGCTGTCAGGTCCTGGAGGGAGCTAGTTGCCATCTCTCCCACAGTATGTCTGTGGGCCACACCTGCCTCAATCTCACCTGAGATCACTTGGCCCGCAACGGTTCCACCTCAGGCATTCTCATGGCGATGTCATGTAAACAGTTTGTCAATTTCCTCAAAAATGAGATCACCGATGGCACTCTTAAATTGCGAGAAATCGTACAAATAACTGCTAAAATATTGGCGATGCCAATTGCGTGTTACATGGAAAATACAAATTTGTTTGCATCTTTCTGTCAATCAGTTTCCTGATTTCAATGTGCAATGTTTTTAAGTGAAAAATATGATGTTCCAACTTGCTTAAATGGCTGATAGATGTAGAGTTAATGGTAACAATATGAAATAGTGTGGTATAGAAACCACTTAATATAATGCCCTAGTAGACACTTTATATAAAATTGTGTAAATTATTGATAAATACTGTATAATATTAAAAGTGTGTCTGTTTGGGAATCTTCCCGTTGTGAACCCTTTCACAGATACCAGGCTACTTAAATTGTTTTGCACACAGTTTGTTCACACTTCAAACGCTGGCCACACTAAGGCACAAGCACACAGCATAGACATCGCTTATTGCCACTTTTTTCTGCTCATTCACATTTCTACACGAGCTTGTGCAGTGTTTAGTGCACATGGCCGATGCTAAACTTACATCACCCCATGTCGTCATCAACGCTGCGCCGTGACGGCCAAGACAGTAACGAGTATAGCGACATCTGGTGACAAGAACAGGTGGGCTACACCATTGCTTGGTGGTAGAGTATCAGACTGTCAGTCAGGACAACCAAGGTTCAAATCCACATATCAAAACTTGGACAATTTCATTCAGCCCCCTTGCCTTTGTTTTCAGAAGATACATTATAAGCCATTGGTCTCTTGCTCCTGGTGTGTACACTCAGGGAACTAAAAGATCCCACACAGTCGATGAATGCTAACTCTAAACAGGGTTAATTATGCTATTAGCCCAGTCCTGCAGTAGGACATATATCAGACATGGTGTTTTCTCACTTTTGTTTGTATTCCATGTTTGTTGTTCGCCTAATTCCAGTTACGTCGGATGCTCGGTGATTCTACATCGACACAAACCCTGAGAGACCTTGAGATCTCATTACGAACTAACCACATAGAGTGAGTATCAACTCTGATGACAGGGAATCTGACGAGAAAACATTATATGTAAAGAAGTTTCTAAGACAGTCATACAACAACTGGCAAATTATGTTACACAGAATTTAAAAAAATTAACTCAATAGAATTTTCCCTGAAACATATTCCATGTTCTGGTTTAGATATTTATAAACTTATCTTGTGTCACATTTCTTCTTTTGAAACCCAGCTAAAATGCAAGTAAAAACAAAAGTGTTGATCGATTTCAAAATCAGTAAGCCATATTAAAGGTGTCAACAATGGACGGATACACCAGACCCATGCTAGAGCAATAGCTTATGAAGTCATCAGTGGCATTGATCAAGATTGTTTCATGTTTCAGATGGGTACAAGAGTTTCTCAATGAGGAACAGCAGGGTCTTGAGGTCCTTATAGACTACCTCTCATACACACAGATAGTCATGAGGTAAGTCTCATTGAGGACCATCAGGGTCTTGAGGTTCTTATAGACTACCTCTCATACACACAGATAGTCATGAGGTAAGTCTCATTGAGGACCATCAAAGTCTTGAAGTTCTTATAGACTACCTCTCATACACACATATAGTCATGAGGTAAGTCTCATTGAGGACCATCAGGGTCTTGAGGTTCTTATAGACTACCTCTCATACACACAGATAGTCATGAGGTAAGTCTCATTGAGGACCATCAGAGTCTTGAGGTTCTTATAGACTACCTCTCATACACAGATAGTCATGAGGTAAGTATCATTGAGGACCATCAGGGTCTTGAGGTTCTTATAGACTACCTCTCATACACACAGATAGTCATGAGGTAAGTCTCATTGAGGACCACCAGGGTCTTGAGGTTCTTATAGACTACCTCTCATACACACAGATAGTCATGAGGTAAGTCTCATTGAGGACCATCAGAGTCTTGACGTTCTTATAGACTACCTCTCATACACAGATAGTCATGAGGTAAGTATCATTGAGGACCATCAGGGTCTTGAGGTCCTTATAGACTACCTCTCATACACACATATAGTCATGAGATAAGTATCATTAAGAAACAAAAGAGTCTTGAGGTTCTTATAGACTACCTCTCATACACACATATAGTCATGAGGTAAGTCTCATTGAGGACCATCAGGGTCTTGAGGTTCTTATAGACTACCTCTCATACACACAGATAGTCATGAGGTAAGTCTCATTGAGGACCATCAGAGTCTTGAGGTTCTTATAGACTACCTCTCATACACAGATAGTCATGAGGTAAGTATCATTGAGGACCATCAGGGTCTTGAGGTTCTTATAGACTACCTCTCATACACACAGATAGTCATGAGGTAAGTCTCATTGAGGACCATCAGGGTCTTGAGGTTCTTATAGACTACCTCTCATACACACAGATAGTCATGAGGTAAGTCTCATTGAGGACCATAAGGTTTTGAGGTTCTTATAGACTACCTCTCATACACACATATAGTCATGAGGTAAGTCTCATTGAGGACCATCAGAGTCTCGAGGTTCTTATAGACTACCTCTCATACACACAGATAGTCATGAGGTAAGTCTCATTGAGGACCATCAGGGTCTTGAGGTTCTTATAGACTACCTCTCATACACACAGATAGTCATGAGGTAAGTCTCATTGAGGACCATCAGAGTCTTGAGGTTCTTATAGACTACCTCTCATACACACAGATAGTCATGAGGTAAGTCTCATTGAAGACCATCAGGGTCTTGAAGTTCTTATAGACTACCTCTAAAACACACAGATAGTCATGAGGTAAGTCTCTGTGAGGAACATCAAGGTCTTGAGGTCCTTATAGACTACCTCTCATACAGAGAGATAGTCATGAAGTACTGTGTTTAGTTTCTGTACTCGCTACATCAGATGCGTGTCAGTGATGTACGATTCCATAGATTACTGCAACTATTAAGACTTGAAAATTATGTGCTTGTCATTTTGCAGTTTACTTAATAATTTCTGCATCTTACCTGTAAGTCTAACACAAGCTTGCAGCTGAGATGTAACGCCGTCTTTCTTCCCCATTTCATTTAGTATTTTGCCAGTTTAATACAAAAGTGCATAGTAATGTTAAAATCATTGTTAAATCTGATAATGTCTGAAAGTGAGAATAGCTTTATTTTATAGTATATAAAGCTGGCTTTTTTTTTCTCTCGCTTCATTCAAACTACGGTCAGAAACAATTGAATAATTTGTTTGACAATTTCACAAAGAATAACTAAAAAATTTGTGTATGCAACATAGATTTTATTTTCCCGAAAATTATTTCAAAAAAAAAAAATTAGTTTTCAACTTACGTAATCTCCGATGTTGTTACCAGGCAGCAGATGATTGAGGACGAGGCCCTAGAGGGCTCTGTAGACAACGAGGGGACATGGAACAGTAGTATTCGGAGTCGAGGCAAGTCGTCTAGCTATGGCTCTATGACGTCATCAGTCTCCCGGCAGCGACGGTCCAGGATGAAACTGTCAAACTCAAAGATGAACTTCGGAGAAGCAACCGGACGATGTGCACGTGTGCATCATGTGTCTGCGGGCCATCATGAACCACCAGGTGGCGTTACTGTTTATTTTTAAAATTATTTTTTAAAATATGTGTGTATAGTTTTGTTGTACATTATCACCTTTTATTAACTTATTGAAAGCGCCGTAGAGCATAATGTGATCATAACGTTATGTTAACTTATTATTTATAGTAATAATAATAATGAAGACTTGTATAGTGCCGGTATCCGCCATGTGGTGCTCATGGCTCATAGTGCATTTGCTTTGTTATTGTTTCACTTTTGAAGTGAAAGTATGCAGAGTTAGGGATCAAAAACATACTTGCATTTAAATATGTTGACTTTGGTTATATCTGTATGACTTTTTTCAGAAGCCTGTATTTGTATTTGGTCAAGAACAAAATTTCATGAAATAAAGTCTACACATCATAATGCAGTCTACGTTGAATTGTTTATAAGATATTATCTGTTTACCTACAAAACATCATCTTCAGTCTGTGCGTTTTGTTATAAATGATATTTTATATAATTATGGGATAGGTAGAGGCACCATTCAGTGGCTTAAATATAACATATTTTGCAGCGAACACTTAACCACAATCAGCATCAACAAGATGGTAGCACAGAATTCAACTGACGTTAGTTTGCCTTACGTATATATCCTTCAAACATGTTTCTGACAATGTTTGTTTGTGTTCTCTTGTAGTATGGGTTCAACCTTGTATTTGCTCACAAACAAGCAATCAACAGTATAGCGTTGAGTCTCAACCACAAGAGCTACAGGTAAGGTGCAGTGTTTCCCTTGGTGTCTCACTACCAAGGTCGCCTCACTGTTTTTTCACCCATCTTGCTAAATATTTGCTGAAATTTCTCTCTCGTAGATGTCTATTTCTCTGCAAAAGTGCCCTTTTTGCTGTGGATAATTTTTTGTCAGGGTGCAAAAATCTTTTAAAGCAAATACCATTTCAATACCACAGATGCTTTGACTGCACCAAACGGGGAAATGAACAATGATCTAGTCCCCAAGAATATTGTATTTAACTTATTCTTGTGTTGATGATGTCGTGTTGTTGTCATTGACGGAATAAAGGCATTGCTGCTGGAGTTGTTGGTGCTGGTGTGTCAAGTTGTTGTTGATGTGTTGTTGTTGTTGACAGAACGAAGGCGTTGGTGCTGGAGTTGTTGGCGGCGGTGTGTCTAGTCAGTGGAGGTCACACGGTCATTCTCGAATCATTCAGTAACTTCAAAGAGGTGAGACAGTGACACCAACAACAATGACACCAACAACACTGACACCAACAACAGTGTCACCAACAACACTGACACCAATAACAGTGACACCAACAACACTGACACCAACAACAGTGACACCAACAACACTGACACCAACAACAGTGACACCAACAACACTGACACCAACAACAGTGACACCGACAACAGTGACACCGACAACAATTATACCAACAACAGTGACACCAACAACACTGAATGACAACAGTGACACTGACAACAATGACACCAACAACACTGACACCAATAAGACTGACAACTATAGCACACACATTGGATTGAATAATGCACAAGTGAAATAGTGAACTGGACAAATGTACTAGCCACAGATGCAAGGGAGCTTGACCAGCAGATGTGTACCAGCAACAAGGTGCTAGATCAGATCAGATGTAGTAGCTAGATAGACCAGCTTGAGCTCTAGACAAAATATAGCAAAACACTGGAGAAACATAAGTGAACTACTGTATCTTGCAATAATAGGCTTTGATTTGTGTGTTGGCACCGAGGATGTTATTTCCCATCGACAGATATCACAAAACTTCAGTGTGTCCCAAATTGTCTAGCAAGAGTAGTTACAAGATCTCCCCGTTTTTCTCGCTCTGTACCACTTTTGAAGTCTGCATTGGCTTCCTGTACGATATCATATAACATTTAAGATCTGTACCATTACATACCAGGCACTGTCCAGTAAACAACCATCTTATTTGCATTCATTGCGTACTCCTGTAAAAAAAACCTATCCAGCTTCGATCATCTAGTTCTGACCTACTTTTTGTTCCTAGAGTCAACACTAACATTGGAACTAGGGCTTTTTCTGTTGCTGCACCAACTCTGGAATATGCTCCCTCTTAGTGTTAGATCAGTTGAAAATATTTTAAAATTCTGTCATCATTTAAAAACTTATCTTTACAACCTTGCTTATCCACCGTAGCGCCTTGACCCATCTGTTGACAACTGAGATACTGCTTATGGATTTTGAGATTGACCAATCCTTTTGTTTTGATGCACCTCTGAGCTTGGTTTCCAAGGATTTAGGTGCAGTAGAAGTTCTTATTATTATTATTCACTGTTTGCCCTCTCGTATAATCTATTCTGTAAGGTTTATGTACCAGGTGGTTATGAAGCCAGATCTCTGCTTTATTCTATACCATAATGACAATATGTATTCGGACATTTAAAAATAATTAAATTATCAGCTCTCCGACATATAATGCACAAAAGTAATTCTCAGATAAACTGTTCCGAGTACTTATTTACAAGAGTCTTGTCGTCATATCAACCCTGTTTTATTACCCTAGTATTAACAGGTCTTTGTAATTTCTTTACAGGTACCTCTTGTATCAATGACTAGTTACATAGGAACAGAAATAAAGGTATTTTAGAGATGTGTTCGAGAACATAAGGAACACAAATATAATTAATGTTGTCAATCTTTGGTGTCTGAAAACATACAATGTCCAAATATACACATTCATTATTGTATGTGACATGTCCTCCATGAATGGAGGCTGATGGTTGACTTTGTCTGTCTTCTAGGTGTGTAGTGAGAAATACCGCTTCGAGACGCTGATGCATTACTTCAAAAACTATGATGAGTTCCACATAGACTTCATGGTAAGTGGACCCGGTCTCTGTGAGAGGGAGGTCTCATTAACATTGCAACACTCATGCTTGGTCACTGTCTAATTTGTGTTTATACGTGACGTGACCAGGAACCTAGTTAATTAGCGCAACTAGATAACACACTCATTAAACATCAAATGTTCCCAAATACAAATGTTGCAACTGTGCTTCATGTACAAAGCATTCTATGTTTATTTTACTTAAGACGATCACGTTGCAGTGTTGCTTAGCTGGAAAATTAATAAGAAGCCGGATAATACAGGAAGATCATTTGATAACAATGGGTGCAAGCAGAACATCAAACAGTATAGAGGACTTTTATAAAGAAGATGAAAGGTAGGGAGCTACTGATAGGGGGCTGTGGAGGGCAATAACAGTAAGAACAGCACAGCAGTACAGGAGCTAGACCTCACCCCTGTACAAGGGAACCAGGAGGAAGAACAGTACAGGAGCTAGACCTCACCCCTGTACAAGGGAACCAGGAGGAAGAACAGTACAGGAGCTAGACCTCACCCCTGTGCAAGGGAACCAGGAGGAAGAACAGTACAGGAGCTAGACCCCACCCCTGTACAAGGGAACCAGGAGGAAGAACACTACAGGAGCTAGACCTCACCCCTGTACAAGGGAACCAGGAGGAAGAACAGTACAGGAGCTAGACCCCACCCCTGTACAAGGGAACCAGGAGGAAGAACAGTACAGGAGCTAGACCTCACCCCTGTACAAGGGAACCAGGAGGAAGAACAGTACAGGAGCTATACCTCACCCCTGTACAAGGGAACCAGGAGGAAGAACAGTACAGGAGCTAGACCTCACCCCTGTACAAGGGAACCAGGAGGAAGAACAGTACAGGAGCTATACCTCACCCCTGTACAAGGGAACCAGGAGGAAGAACAGTACAGGAGCTAGACCTCACCCCTGTACAAGGGAACCAGGAGGAAGAACATACAGGAGCTAGACCTCACCCCTGTACAAGGGAACCAGGAGGAAGAACAGTACAGGAGTTGACCTCACCCCTGTACAAGGGAACCAGGAGGAAGAACAGTACAAGAGCTAGACCTCACCCCTGTACAAGGGAACCAGGAGGAAGAACAGTACAGGAGCTAGACCTCACCCCTGTACAAAGGAACCAGGAGGAAGAACAGTACAGGAGCTAGACCTCACCCCTGTACAAGGGAACCAGGAGGAAGATCAAAGTTCTGTTAAACATTAATTATAGGTGTGATTTATATATTGGCCTGCTGGTCGTGGTGTGTGTTTGGACTGAGTTGTGGTGTTGGTTGTGTCCTGTAGGTGGCGTGCATGCAGTTCATCAACATCATGGTGCACTCCGTAGAAGACATGAACTTCCGAGTGCATCTACAACATGAGTTTACACTGCTCGGGCTCAACGACTATCTCGAGGTAAGGCACCTTTATGGCTGTCTACATTGCCAGATTTTCATTTAATAATCCAATTTATTTTGATTTGTGTACAATACCATATGATATAATTGTTTAGGTAATATATTAGATATATTATTATACTTATTATTACATAATAATTGTATCATGTTGTTGTTTTTATGCACAGCACCAAAATAATATTGTTACGTAAGTTTGGTGTTTTATAAATTTCACCAAATTAGACATAAAACCAATGTTAGTGCTAATGGTTAACTTATGTCAAGTAAGGTCCTCGGTGGCGGGTGATTTAGAATGATGATTTCATAGATCATTGAATGAAAATATATTTTTAAAGGGACAGTTAATTGGGAAAAAGTATATATACATGCATGCATCCATACATACGCATACAAGGTGAACACGCAAACACACATGCACATGCATGCACGCACACATACGTACAAACATCAGTGTGAGAACAGCTCCTGCACCTACTTGACAAATTTAGATCTCTCACCACCAGACTTGTGTTTCAATACGGTAACTAATCGAGCTAAAAAAGACACATTTCTACTCACCCTTTTACAGAACTGTCTACCTGTGACCATGTCCTTGATACACCTGGCGTGTGACTTGAACTGTCTCCATGCATATAACCATGTCCTTGATACACCTGGCGTGTGATGTGAACTGTCTCCATGCATATAACCATGTCCTTGCTACACCTGGCGTGTGACTTGAACTGTCTCCATGCATATAACCATGTCCTTGTTACACCTGGCGTGTGACTTGAACTGTCTCCATGCATATAACCTTGTCCTTGCTACACCTGGTGTGTGACGTGAACTGTCTCCATGCATATAACTTTGTCCTTGCTACACCTGGCGTATGACTTAAACTGTCTCCATGCATATAACCATGTCATTGATACACCTGGCATGTGACGTGAACTGTCTCCATGCATATAACCATGTCCTTGCTACACCTGGCGTGTGACTTGAACTGTCTGCATGCATATAACCATGTCCTTGTTATACCTGGCGTGTGACTTGAACTGTCTCCATGCATATAACCATGTCCTTGTTACACCTGGCGTGTGACTTGAACTGTCTCCATGCATATAACCTTGTCCTTGCTACACCTGGTGTGTGACGTGAACTGTCTCCATGCATATAACCATGTCCTTGTTACACCTGGCGTGTGACTTGAACTGTCTCCATGCATATAACCATGTCCTTGATACACCTGGTGTGTGACGTGAACTGTCTCCATGCATATAACCATGTCCTTGATACACCTGGCGTGTGACTTGAACTGTCTCCATGCATATAACCTTGTCCTTGTTACACCTGGCGTGTGACATGAACTGTCTCCATGCATATAACCATGTCCTTGATACATCTGGCGTGTGACTTGAACTGTCTCCATGCATATAACCTTGTCCTTGTTACACCTGGCGTGTGACGTGAACTGTCTCCATGCATATAACCATGTCCTTGTTCCACCTGACATGAACTGTCTCCGTGTAGGTGACATGTATTTGTTACACCTGCTATGACATGTTGTAGAAGCTGCGAGTGACGGAGAGTGACCGACTGTGCGTCCAGGTGAATGCGTACCTGGACAACAAGATAGACGTGGCGAGTCTGCTGGAAGACTCTGACACAAAGAATGCCGCGCTTGAACAAGTGGCGGATTTGGAGGAAGCCCTTTCACACGTGCGTACTCTCGTGATGCCCAGCGATCATATATTTTCATTTTTCCAAAACAATCCTGTATTTTCGTAATGACAATTCCTATATTTCCTGTTTAAAATAAAATCTAACATTTTCTGTACAACATACAATTTTGTTGTCATAAATATAGTGATGTAATTTTGGACTTCGACAGTTTATGGCATTCAGTTATGGAAATTGTGTTTACAAAGGTTTCACTTTGAGTTTGTTGTTCGTGTCAGAATATAACTGATTTGTTTACATTCTTTGAGGAAACAAGACAGTTGAGTTGTCCTCATGCACCGTCTGACTGTTTCAGGCAAACGAACGAGCTCAGGAGATAGAGGAGGAAGCAGTCGCCAAGATTGGTGCGTTTCACTTCTTTCACAACTTGACAATGTCACCAAAACATAACCATACATAGGTGTAATTGCAGTTTATCTAGATTATCAGAGACATAGAACCTTTCCATGGGTAACTGTAAAATTATCACAAAGTCTTCAAATACCATTTGTAAAATGTTCAGAAATCCAAGTCCAGTTAATACTTATAGAATGTGTCCTTGTTTGGTTACAATAATAAAAAAACAGGTTTAAAAGTGGCATCTCTTTTGCTGACATGATACTGATGTTATGTACTGTATCAATAATGTTTTCTTTCAGCTGAGCTGGAGAAAGGAATATCTGATGCATTAAATGAGGTTGACAGACTTCAGGTAAATAAACGCATTTCACGAAGTTGTCAGAGACTACGTAGATAAACTAATTTTACGATGTTGACCGTCAAAGTTTAGAGAATAATTTCATAAGGTAGATAAGCCCACACAATGAAGGTAACACTCAAGAAAAATAGTCTAATTTCACGAAAGAAAATCAATATTATTATTATAATTATAGAAAACTACTATCTTTGCTGAGATAGATAGGCTCATTTCATGATGTTTGCAGACTGTGTGTTGACAGGAGTTGTATGAGAGACAGAGATTTTATGTTGACAGACAGATACTTTGTTTTGTCAGGAGTTGTATGAGAGACAGAGACTTTACGTTGACAGGCAGATACTTTGTTTTGTCAGGAGTTGTATGAGAGACAGAGACTTTGTGTTGTCAAGAGTTGTGTGAGAAATAGAGACTTTGTGTGTCAGGAGTTGTGTGAGAGACAGAGACTTTGTGTTGTCAGGAGTTGTGTGAGAAATAGAGACTTTGTGTTGTCAGGAGTTGTTTGAGAGACAGAGACTTTGTGTTGTCAGGAGTTGTGTGAGAGACAGAGACTTTGTGTTGTCAGGAGTTGTGTGAGAGACAGAGACTTTGTGTTGTCAGGAGTTGTGTGAGAAACAGGAGACTCAAATGAGAGAGCTTCAGAAGACACTGTCCGACACAACGGAGGAGTCGAAACTGACGCAGGATCAACTGGAGAAACAGCTCCACGAACTGGAGACAATGCGCTCCAACATCAAGAGTAAGTTGCAGGACGAGATCATCTCAAACCACTGACAGTACACAAAACTGGTTTGTCGGTTTAGCACTGTTTAATTTGCAATTTTGTGGCAGCGCTGGTTTAACTTATTTGATTAGTTTTAACATATCTTATTTTATGTCAGTTTACCTTGACTTAATTTTAATAGTATTATATATTTTACCTCGGTATAGTACGTTTGAGGAGTTTTCCCATGGACATACGGCACATTAGAAATGTCTAGTTTAATCTTACTACATGTTGCAGGTACGACAGTGAGCCCATCAAAGACACCCAGTGGTCCCTCACCCTCCGCTCCCATTCCACCCCCTCCTCCCCCCATGGCAGGTATGCCCCCTCCTCCCCCGCCCCCCTCACTGCCCGGTACGATGGCCCCTCCTCCACCCCCGGGGATGCCTGGCGCCTCTGGACAGATCGCTGGTGAGTGGACGAAAGTATTCTAACTTTTTTCTTTTCTTACCACACATTATATACTTAACACTCGTTCATGTCGACTCAATTACAATATACAGTCGCGCCTCGTTATAACGCGCCCCATTATAACGCAGATTCGGTTATAACGCGGTCGGTCGTGGACCCCGAATTTCTGCCGCCAGGGGGGAAATGGGCGCTATGACAAACTATATTAACACGGTAATAACTGTCAATTGTTTTGTGTGAAGTTATCCCCGTCTTTGTCCATGATATGTGTATATTGAACGACTAATTGGCGGTCAATAACTTTAACGTTGTCGTACAACTGCAACGAATCAAGTGTGAGGCGCGTCACTATGTTACCATTGTTTATTCTGCACTGCCAATGGTATCGTTTGTTTGCGCCGACATCAAATGAATCGTTTCCAATCTGCTAGTCATGCTCATGGCTTCCGAGGATCGCGAGTTAGCCTGGTTTTGGCGCTGGGCAATTGAAATTCACAAATACGGCTTGCTTAAGAATTAGTTAAATACGTTTTAATACAGCTTAGTAGGCAAGATCAGTAAGCTAACATTGCGTAACAAATGTTAGCTTTTCGCTGCGATGAACACAAAGCTACTGCCTGTACTGGTGCGCCAAAATATTAATTCGTCAACCGCATATGGATTGGTGAAACGTAATATTGTTCGGCATGGTAAATGTGCTTTCTAAATTGGTATATTGATTGAAAGACGAAGTTAAGCCAATTGTGAACGTACTTATAGCTTTAAATCCTTAATCAACTCTAACACAGTGTTTGTCAAATCATTTGCGTATTCGGCTGCTGAGTGCCAGGTCATTATTTTAGATCTTACGTCAGCGGTACCATATTATTGTTCAGTTGACCGTGGCTTGTTGGTCTGTTGTTTATTTAAAAACGGTACACAATTCATGAATTTTATTCAGTTCAACAGTGTATGACATTTAAACAGAATACACATTGACGTTGGCTGGCAGTTTAATAAGCTTCATAAACTGCGTATAGACTGCGACGTGCACACTTTGGCTTCGATGGCGTACTTCGTGCAGCAGCGGTGTCGGTCGTCATTGTAGCGCCCCTGACAGCAGATACGGGAACGCGCCACGTTTATAATGCGAATTGGAATGAACTTTGGTCGTTATATCTGATAACTTGCCACAGCCGACATTTAGCCTTCCACCCAATGAATTTGTTGCTTACATGGTTTTTAAGATAGCAAGGAAAATCAGCACAGAATCATGTGCCTAATCCTTAAAGATCCTAATTTTGAGAACCACTTGTATTTATTTTGGGTCTACAGTTTAAAATTTGGTATGATGACTTTACCAAAACTACATGAAAAGTTGCACAAATGAGCTGCCACATCATAGTGTACACTATGAAGATTTGCTTTTCCATAAAATGAATTTGAAATGAGACATGAAGAAGTTGAGTTGAGGAATCACCTTTAAATGGCTATGATAACTTGGCAGGTTTGCCGATAAAGAAGAAGATCCAGCCCCACTACCGCCTGCCCGTGCTCAACTGGGTCGCCATGAAGCCCAACCAGGTGAAGGGCACCGTCTTCTCAGACCTGGATGATGAGACACTGTACAAGGTAAGTGACATTACACTTCACACACAAGTGACGTCAGTACTTATATGTATGCCTACCTCATCAACATTAAGATCAAAATTGAGGTAAAAACGGGTATTTTAATGTTATTATTTAGAGTCTATCAAATATGTTAATGTTTATTATGTTATTATTTGTAATTATATATATATATGCATATTATACACAAACATGGAATAATTCTGGCAGCAGTTGGTATTAGAATGAGATGTCTCAATTTGTTAACTGACAGTGCTGTAGGAATCGACACATGTGAGGCAGATTTGCCAGATAATGTTGTCGTGGAGAATTTAATCTGATTCTGTGTGATCTAAAAGTTGATCCTAGGTCTGAAGTGCCCAGTGGCCAATGTAAACCTTTCATCAAAGAACAGAACCAGACTGCGGTGATGGCATTCATTGAAATGTGCATACAACACTAGACGTGCGTTATCGTGCAACACATTTTTTCCAGATAAACTGGGACAAACGTCGGCATTGCTCAGAGCCACCATCTTGTGACAGAACCTGGTAACTTATGTTGCTTTTTGTGTGTGACACTTAAATTGATGATGTCGCCCTCGTTCTAGGTGATAGACTTCCCGCGCTTTGAGGAAGAGTTTAAGCTGGGTGGGGGTGAGGTTGTCAATGAGGACATGACAGATGGCACCCCTACCTTTTCCCGACGCGCCAGTAAACGCCCGGAGACAGTCTCGCTTCTCGACCCCAACAGAGTCAGGAATGTTGGTAAGGAGCTCTCTCTGGTTTGTGCTTAATCTGTGTCAGGCTCGATAAAGTAATCATTCTTTTTATTGTCAAAGTAAATTATGATTAACGATGATCACGTAAGATTGAGTCCTTTCTTTATTTGTAGAAATATACATTCAGTGTAATAAAAAATAAACAAGCGAGCAAAAAAGTAACAACTCGAAACACGTCCAAAACATGAAATTTACGGTCGCTAGCACCCTCACAGCACGTACTATCCCAACGATCTTGGTATCATTTGAAAGGATGCACTTTCTGTTATTCTAGTGTCATCTGCATTTTGTGGTAGTCGTTCGTAGAACACCTATAAACAGACCTACAGTCGTACCGTTTTCAGTGTTCTGTACGGTTCCGAACGATGTTGGCGGCGGGTACTCAGTACACTAATCTTCCGATTGTGGCGCTGTTTTCTTCATTTGCATAGGTTCAGACATGCGCACTTCACAATGTCTTGATTTCATGTTATAAGCTCCACCCACTTTTAAACAGTGGCAAAATTGACATGCTTTGGTGGCAGTGAAACCGATATATCTCTATGTTGGCGTGACGTCACAATAACGTACGCCAACTAATGGGTCAAAATTTGTTGCGTTGGTTGGTTGATATACATGATTGTGACATCATGCCTACTTCGCATATGTCATTTTAGCAGCCGTTTGAAAGTGGGTGGAGCCATGAAATCAGATAGTGGTGCCTCAGTCGGTAGATTGGTGAACTGTGTCAACGAACCAACATCATTCGCAGTGTCTAAGACACCAGAATGGGTATGTTTGTAGGTCTATTTATAGTTTATTTTAGGAATAATTATCAGGAGACAATTTATATGTTTGAATAGCAGAAAGTGTAAGCTTTCAAACGATATCAAGATTGTGGGGATCGGACGAACAGGAATGGTACAAGCAATCATTCAAAAAAGGGTTTTGGGACGTATTTTGAGTTGTTCATTTTTTGCACGCTTATCTATTTTTGGTATAATGTATTGTTAATTCTCTACTACAGTTTCTGTTGTGTATTTTATTGAACTAACTCTTGCTGTACTTGTGTTGAAGGAGTGTGTTTGATGTGTCAGTTATCTAATGGTCTGTGTTTCATTGCCACAGCTATTACAAGACGAAAAATAGACTTTTCTAACGAACAACTAATCCGAGCAATTAACAGGTGAGGCTGTCTTCCATTCTTCCCTTTAGCTCCTGTGTGGTCTTCCCTCTTGGTTTCCTCTTTCCTTCCATGTAACTTTCTTATTTTTACTGATCTTTCCTCATTTCCCCTTTGTTAATTTTCTGTCATTTTACCCGGTTTCTCTTTCTAAATAATTAACTATGTTTGACAGATGTTTAAGAATGTAGTGATGTTTAGACTGATCGTCCTGATCAATACATTGTTTTTTTACTCAAGCAATTCTCGTAGCTGAGCAGTTTTAATAAATACCTGTGTTTGAAACATATTTTAATGAATGTGATGTATTTTATACTGATGAATAAGTTGTTGTTTAGAGAAATGATCCTCATAGATGTTTTGTTTTAATACTGACGACCCTTGTCAATGTATTTTAGTGCACTGATGATCTTTGGGAATGTGTTGTCCATAATTTTATGAATGTGCTTTGTGATTACCCTCTCAGAACAGTTTTTGTTAGACATTCTTTGTGAATGCACTGCCACGTGATCCTCAGGAATTTCTTGACTGATGGTTCTTGTATTTTCTTAATGATGATCCTCATGACTGCACTAACTGATGATTCGTGTGGTTTCAGCCTGGATCTGAAGACGTTGTCACTGGAGAAGGTGGAGATCCTGCAGCGTGTGATCCCCAATGACCAGGAGATAAAACTGTACCGTGACTACGAGCGCGAAAAGAAGCCAGTCGATATCCTGTCTGACGAGGACAAGTTTATGATCAGTGTAGGAACCTCTCTTGTGAACTCAGCCTCTAGTTCATTATCAGTGTTTGAACCTCTCTTGTGAACTCAGCCTCTAGTTCATGATCAGTGTTTGAACCTCTCTTGTGAACTCAGCCTCTAGTTCATGATCAGTGTTTGAACCTCTCTTGTGAACTCAGCCTCTAGTTCATGATCAGTGTTTGAACCTCTCTTGTGAACACAGCCTCTAGTTCATGATCAGTGTAGGAACCTCTCTTGTGAACTCAGCCTCTAGTTCATGATCAGTGTAGGAACCTCTCTTGTGAACTCAGCCTCTAGTTCATGATCAGTGTTTGAACCTCTCTTGTGAACTCAGCCTCTAGTTCATGATCAGTGTTTGAACCTCTCTTGTGAACACAGCCTCTAGTTCATGATCAGTGTTTGAACCTCTCTTGTGAATACAGCCTCTAGTTCATGATCAGTGTAGGAACCTCTCTTGTGAACTCAGCCTCTAGTTCATGATCAGTGTTTGAACCTCTCTTGTGAATACAGCCTCTAGTTCATGATCAGTGTAGGAACCTCTCTTGTGAACTCAGCCTCTAGTTCATGATCAGTGTTTGAACCTCTCTTGTGAACACAGCCTCTAGTTCATGATCAGTGTTTGAACCTCTCTTGTGAATACAGCCTCTAGTTCATTATTAATGTAGAAACCTGTGTAGTTTACATTTTACATAGACTTGTCATGTGATTGCTTTGGTAGTCATAAAAATTGCCAGAGCTGTATCTTGACGCTGTGTATTTAGTTTGAAGATGCCTGTGAATGGTCATTGTTCCTCATTAGATCATCCCCAGATCCAATGATTAACACAACTTTCCCTAGCTAACAATATGCAACCCCTGGTTTAAATTTATGCAGTTTTGCTATGAAGTGTTGTGTTATCACCAGATGTAGGACATTCTGGGATGTAGGATAGCTGTCATGTGACGTTGCTCTGTTTGACCTTGACAGTTGCTGAAGGTCGAGAGACTGTCGCAGAAACTTCACATCATGAGCTACATCGGCAACTTCTTTGACACACAGCAGCATCTGCATCCGGTGGGTGGTTGTAGACATTATAATTATACAGTAGTTTATAGATGAATTTTTTCAATTTTTATTACTTTGATTAATCGTACAGCATTACAGAGTTGAGATGGATGTGATGAGAATGCATATTGACATTTCTGTTTTTCTTGTGTAGCAACTGAATGGAGTGATAGCGGCCAGCATGTCCATTAAGAAGTCACAGAAAGTGAAGAAGATGCTTGAGGTATGTATCACATAACTTACATCTAGCAATTGTAGGACACGGTGGTCGAGCAGTTAGAATGCAGGACTGTTGTTTGAAGGAACGGGTTTGAATTCTCGTGCCGCCTGGTGGTGGTTTGGTCTAGACATACTTGCCATCACAGAGACGTGGTTGAGTGCTGATGACTCCGTCTCTACTGGTTGCATCACTCCTGCTGGTTACCAACTACGACATGTCCCGAGAACGTACGGCACCGGTGGTGGTGTTGCAGTCGTCTACAAGTCTGGCTTCACAGCTCGACATCTCGAGATGCCGAAATCAAATACATTTGAATCAATGTGTCTACAACTCAGCAGTGACACTCAATCTGTTCGTCTTCTTGTCGTCTATCGCCCCCCACCAAACTCCAAGAATGGCTTTACAACTGCTGAATTTCTCCTAGAATTTGGTGATTTGTTGGACACCATGTCGATTTATACGTCAAACATGCTGATCGCAGGTGATTTTAACTTCCACATGGACAATACATCAGACAATGACACTAAGCGCTTTCAAAACATTCTAAATGTAGCAGATCTTACTCAGCATGTGGAAGTCCCGACGCATGTTGCCGGACATACCATCGACCTGCTTATAACGCGTTCATCTGACACGTTTCTGAACAATATACGAACAGTCATCCCACACATGTCAGACCACTCGGCAATTCATTGCACACTGCAACTCGTGAAACCACCAAACGTCTGGGTAACGACGATGAGTCGAAATTATCGACAGATGCAACCACTGCGATATGTGATGAAATCCTTTCGTTGCTACTGTCAAATCATCTGTCTGATGACATGAACCATGCTGTTGCCATGTACAATGAAACCATTGCGGCTATCATTGACAAGCAAGCACCGTTAAAGAACCATACAGTGATTGTACGACCACACACGCCGTGGTATAATGATGGCATACGATTGCAAAAATGTGTTAGATGACAACTGGAAAGAACATGGAGAAAATCTGGACTGGAGTCTGACAGGCTTGCCTACTGCCTCCAGCGCCAGCTCGTCTCTTCGTCTGTGCACCGTGCAAAACTCGAATACCACACGAATCAAATTGCTGATGCATCTGTTGACCAGAAGCAGCTGTTCAAGATTGTTGCCAAGCTCCTACACACTGATAATGGCACACCACTACCGCCACATGACTCGTCGGACACACTGGCAATGTGGTTCTCGGATTTCCTCTCAGAAAAGATCTTGAAAATTCGGTCTGAACTGAATCAGAATGTCATCATTGTAAATGCCTCTGCTGAGGATGCACTGCAGACGTGTCTGCTGACTGCATTTGAGCCAGCCACTGAGGCTGAAATTGGAATGTTGTTGAAGTCATCGCCAGTGAAATCTTGTGAACTTGATCCCATTCCGACATGGCTTCTTAGAGATTGTGCGCACGATGTTGTACCTGTGCTCATGACAATTGTTAACCTGTCTCTGAGAACGGGGGTAATGCCTTCACACTTGAAGGAAGCGCACACCAGGCCAGTACTCAAGAAACCGAGTCTAGACAAAACTGTCTTGAATAACTACCGACCCGTGTCAAATCTACCCTATCTATCGAAGACAATAGAACGTGTCGTTGCTGCGAGATTGTCAGCTCACATGTCAGAGCACAATCTCTGTGAGCCCTATCAGTCAGCGTACAAGCCGAATCACAGCGTTAAGACAGCCCTTGTCTGTGTGCAGAATCACATCCTGCACGCAATGGACAATCAGAATGTTGTCATCATGGTTCTCCTGGATCTATCGGCTGCGTTTGACACCGTCGACCATGAAGTGATGTTGCATAGACTCTCACATGATATCGGAGTGGTCCAAGATGCACTGGACTGGTTTAAGTCATACCTGAGAGACAGAGTCCAGTCAGTCCACATTCATGGTGCTACATCGCCTGCTCGTCCTCTGGTATACGGGGTACCACAAGGCTCCGTGCTGGGTCCTCAGCTGTTCTCCATCTATGTAGCACCAGTTGCTAAGATTATTCGCAAGTACAATTTAAAGTGTCATTTCTACGCGGATGATACTCAAATCTACATTCCAGTGAAGCCCCACCAAGAGGACATTGCTGCGGCTGTCGTCCGTATTGAAGAATGTGTAGTGGAGATCAGGACGTGGATGATGACAAACTTTTTTAAGTTTAATGACTCAAAGACAGAAGTCATCGTGTTCGGCTCTGCACAACAACTAAGAAAAATTGAGCTGCGCACACTATGCATTGGAGACTGTTTGGTCACTGTAACTCGGAATGTAAGGAATCTTGGTGTACAGTTCGATGCCGAGATGAAGATGGAGACGCACGTGACTGCTGTCTGTAAATCTGCAATTTTCCATCTCCGAAATATTGCAAGAATAAGACGTTATCTAACACCTGCAGCGACAGAACAAGTCATACATGCGTTTGTTACCAGCGGACTTGACGTTGGCAATGCATTACTCCACCGACTGCCTGTGAAACAACTAGAACGGTTGCAGAGAGTACAGAACTGGGCGGCCCGCCTTGTCGACGGCGCAGGAAGTTCTGTCATGTCACACCTCTATTGATCATGCTGCACTGGCTGCCAATAGCAGTTAGAGTAGAGTATAAGATACTTCTACTCACGCACCGAGCACTGACTGGCTGTGCACCACAGTATATCACCAAATGTTTGAACAGACGTCGGCCAACTCGATTGTTGCGCTCCAGTGAACACAATCATTTATGTGTACCACGTGCAACGCATCGCTGGGGTGATAGATCCTTTTGCGTGGCAGCCCCAACACTATGGAACTTGCTGCCGCAAAAGCTGACTGCAAGAACAATGACAAACATTAATTTTAAATCAAACCTTAAGACTTACCTGTTTTCCCGAACATTCTGTACGGCGCCGTGAGCAATGATTGTTGGAACGGCGCAATATAAATGTCACGATTTTATTTTATTTGATTTTGGTCCTGGTTCGGCTGCCGTGTCGAAACTTTGTAATTTCCTTCACTCTACATTACATGTGTCTTTTGGAACAGACGCCATAAGCTGCTGGTCCCTTCTATCTGGGGTCTGTGCCAGGAGAACTAAAAGATCCCAAGCAGGGAAATTGAAAATCCTGTTGTGGACTTACTGAGTGGAGGTTTCATTCTCAAAACACTATGACAGAATCATCAACAAAATGATGTTGGTCATATAATGCAAGAAGAAGAAAAACACTTGGCACAGCAGCTGTAACAGGAATCACATGTAATGTCTGCGTGACATCTAGCAACCAGTTACTGTGACAGCTGTTAAAATAGATATGTTTATACTATAAAACCTGATTTTACAATAAACAGCGATGCAATTTGCTAAGGAACTCACATCCACTAGTGCTACTAGAAAGGCCCTAAAAACCTTTCTCTTTAATAACGTTTTGGTTATACTTTAAAACTTAATATACATATATACTTTTTATTATTATATACATATATAATCCCATTTTTAGTTCTCTGGGCCAAAGGTCCAACGGACTTTTGCCATCACTCTGCGCCACCATCTGCCGTTAGCTACCATATCTCAGAAACCGTTCAGCAACTTTTTATCTAATTTTGCATAGATATATCTTAGGTTACTGCCACTTTGCACGAGAAATCTGTATTTGATTGAAAAATTCTAAATGTATTTGATGTTAATAAAATGAATGATATTCCACTCTATAGTTGTCCAGAATATTAATTTTCTATGTTTGTCACCTATAAATGACAACATATATTTAACCAATCGACACCACAGTCACACCAGTTTAAAGATAATTCAGTGGACATCAAAATAAACATAGGAAATCAATAGTTTTGAAGATACAGCTTAGTAACTGCTGGCACCCAGAAATGTTGAGATCTGTGGCAGCAGCCTGGGGTACAGGGACACATGCCAATTTAATTGGCCGGGGTCTAATGGGTTTAAATAAATTTCACATGACTCTGAGTGAATGTATATAGAGGACATGTGTTAGACTCACAGAGTAGAGAAGACACGGATCTCACAAGACTGTCTTCTTGCAGATCATCTTGGCATTTGGCAACTACATGAACAGTGCCAAGCGGGGCGGAGTGTACGGCTTCAAGCTGCAGAGTCTCGACATGGTGAGTGGGGCTCATGTCTAATCTGGTAACTGTCTAGACAGCAGCTTTAGGTGACAGCAGTCATAAGTGACAGCAGCTGTGACATCAGCAGTAAGTGACAAGAGCTGTGAGTGATAACAGCCATAAGTGGCAGCAGCAATACGTGACAGGAGCCATAAGTGACAGCAGCTGTAAGTGACAGCAGCCATAAGTGAAAACAACTTTAACACCTGCAATAAGCCTGTTTTTGTGTATCCTTTTGAGATCATCCCTATAGGTTGTGTTTAGCCCAGAAGTCAATCAATTACCAGTCTTTGTGAGTAGTTCTTGAGATGGCCCCTGTAAGTGATTGTAGGTGTTTGAGCCTATACATGGTTGACCTATGTTGACAGCTGCTGGACACCAAGTCGAATGACAAGAAGATGACGTTGCTCCACTTCATTGTCATCACGGTGCAGGACAAGTTTCCTGAACTCGCCAACTTTGAGGCGGAGCTGAGCTACATCGAGAAGGCAGCCACAGGTAGGGACCAGTTCAATGATACATCAGCAGTAATCTCATCGTCCAGTTTCAAAATGGTTTACTGGTTTGACATAAAGTGACATGTTTGTGTCTGTGTCATGTAGTGTCCCTGTGTCATTAAATGTGTGGCTGTATCATGTCATGTTGCTGTGTCATGTAATGTCACTGTCATGCGGTGTCACTATATCATGTGCTGTCACTGTCATGTAGTGTCATGTGGTGTCACTGTGTCATGTAGTATCACTGTCATGTAGTGTCGTATCATGTAGTGTCACTGTCATGTAGTATTGCTGTGTCATGTAGTGTTGTTGTGTCATGTACTGTTGCTTTGTCATGTAGAGTCACTGTGTCATGTAGTGTCGCTGTGTTATAATGTTGCTGTGTCATGCAGTGTCACTATCATGTAGTGTTGCTGTGTCATATAGTGTCACTGTGTCATGTAGTGTCATAGTGTTTCTATCATGTAATGTCTCTGTGTTATGTTGTGTCGCTGTATCATGTAGTGTCGCTGGAGAACGTGATGATGGACATCAATGAGCTGGTGAAGGGGATGGAGATGACAAAGCGGGAATACGAGGCTCGCAAGGACCGCGACCCCCCGCCCATCCTCAAGGACTTCCTCACCAACTCAGAGGACAAACTCAACAAGCTCAAGGTCGATGGGAAGACCGCGCAGGTCAGTGGCTCCACCTACAAACAGTTGTGAATTAAAACGAGCCTCACAGAGCAGAGAGAGAGAGATCGCTGAACATGGGGTTGATTTGTTGACATTTCAACGCACATTCGTCTGTTAGCGTTATTTTAATTGATAGACCTATGAGTGAAAAGGAATGAAAAAATAACATGAAGATGGTCAACTGGTACTGCTGTGTAGCGGGCTGTTATACAAATGAACTCCCACCAAATTTGTATCCCTGACTATTTTATTTATAAAATACACGCAAAATAACTGACATAATGGTTGTTTATCAGTAAACAAATAATGTTATATAATATTAAAATAGTTCTTGTCAAAAGTATCTACCTTTATTCAGCCAAACTACTTCATTGCTCTACTTAATAATAAATTAATTGTTTCTTCAGTGCCAATATCCTCAGAGAATCCGAGCTCAGTGGTGCAACAAAACCAAAGGATTCAGCATTCTCGTAGTCATAAATGCAGTGTTGTTATAATCAATTAATATAAAATGGGAATGTATGACTGGGAGATCACATTAATGTTGGTGCCATCTTGTTCTTTTGAGATGACATGTTTCTTGCAGGTCACATACACTACAGCTGTGTGTTGTCTCTTGTAGGACGTGTATGCGCAGGTCGTGGAGTACTTCGGGGAGAATCCCAAGACGCTGGCTCCCAACACCTTCTTCTCCCTCTTTGTCAAGTTCGTCCAGTCCTACAAGGTTCGTCAATACTCCGTCTTTGTCTAATTCTAGTTGATTTGTCCATGGATGCTGTGTAGTTCTGCTTCAAATTCAGGATAGTTTCCTATTCTATTATCAGTAGTGTTCACAGACAACACAATGTTTACTTACACTTGTATTGACATGGATACAGTAAATATTGGCTAATGTAGGTGCTGTCTACCCATTGTATCTGGGCATTACAGAGAAACTGATTTAACTTTGTTGAAAGTGGCAGCACAAAATACTGCTGATGTCAATAATGTAGCTCCAGTGATGTTCATTGTGTTCACATGTGTCGTACTTGAATAGTTTGGGTTATATGTGCAGTCCATTTCATAGAAAATTGTTTTGTTAAAAATCATTGAATTAATTGACTTTAGTCATTGATACTGTTACATCAACTGTCCTGTAAAAGTGTGATTACGCTAAAGACGTATCTTATAGTATAGTCAATGACACTGTTACATCAGCTGTCCTGTAAAAGTGTGATTACGCTAAAGACGTATCTTATAGTATAGTCATTGACACTGTTACATCAGCTGTCCTGTAAAAGTGTGATTACGCTAAAGACGTATCTTATAGTATAGTCATTGACACTGTTACATCAGCTGTCCTGTAAAAGTGTGATTACGCTAAAGACGTATCTTATAGTATAGTCATTGACACTGTTACATCAGCTGTCCTGTAAAAGTGTGATTACGCTAAAGACGTATCTTATAGTATAGTCATTGACACTGTTACATCAGCTGTCCTGTAAAAGTGTGATTACGCTAAAGACGTATCTTATAGTATAGTCATTGACACTGTTACATCAGCTGTCCTGTAAAAGTGTGATTACGCTAAAGACGTATCTTATAGTATAGTCATTGAAACTGTTACATCAGCTGTCCTGTAAAAGTGTGATTACGCTAAAGACGTATCTTATAGTATAGTCATTGACACTGTTACATCAGCTGTCCTGTAAAAGTGTGATTACGCTAAAGACGTATCTTATAGTATAGTCATTGACACTGTTACAACAGCTGTCCTGTAAAAGTGTGATTACACTAAAGACGTATCTTATAGTATCTATATCTGGACAACATTTCTCACTGAATTTTGCATGGACTGAGTCCAAATATATTTTGGTAACCTTATGATTCAATCAAAATTGAATAAGCCACTTTCACAAGTGAGCTAGCATGCTGTAGTTCATTTAAGATAGGTTTCATTTTTCCCACAGAATGATTCTAAAAATGAGCACAAAATGTTATTGTTTTGCGTACTTTCCAGCAAGCAGTCTTGGACGTGGAACAACGCAGGAAGTTGGAACAGACACAGAAGGTGGGACTACTCGACTCAATCCGACAGAAGAAGAAGTCTCAGGGATCAAGGAAGCCTGGACAGGTAGGATCGTATGGTCCTCGTGTTATTGAAATGTTATCAAAATGAAATAACTGGAGCTATGTCATGTTTTTTCTCAGTGACACATAACATTCTAGATGTTTCTGCTGCCCTCTGACTGTGAAATCTTCTGTGATGCTTCAGCACTGCACTAGTGCATTGTCAGCACAGGATTAATGCATTGTCAGCACTGCACTAGTGCATTGTTGTCTTCATACCTTACATAATGAAAAGTGGCAAATGCTGTTCAATTTTGGGAAATGTAAATGCCTCCACACAGGACATGGGAAAGAAGAAGTAGAATATACAATGGGGGGTACTGTACTAAGTACTACTGTAAAAGAAAAGGACTTAGGGTTAACCATTAGTGCTGATATGAAGGTTTCAGAGCAGTGCGGAATTGTAGCTTCAAAGGGAAATCAAATCCTTGGATTAATTAGGCGAAACATAACATATAACGAAAAAGAGATAATAATACCGCTGTACAAAACAATAGTTAGGCCTCATTTAGAATATTGTATTCAAGCGTGGAGGCCATATCGCAGGAAAGACATAGATATGCTAGAAAGAGTGCAGAGGAGAGCAACAAAAATGATACCAAATCTGAGGGATCTTAGTTACGAAATACGCCTAAAAAATGCGGTTTAACAACACTAGAGACCAGGAGATTGAGAGGAGATCAGATAGAAGTGTTTAAAATATTGAAGGGTTATGAAAATATTGATAGAAATATGTTTTTCTCAGTTAAGAAAGATAGAAGGACTAGAGGACACGAACTTGCATTAGCAAAGGAGCAGAGTAGATTGGATATAAGAAAGTTTTCATTTTCACAAAGGACTGTAAATGAATGGAACAGATTACCTGCTGATTGTGTGGGTGCTAGTGGCGTGAATATGTTTAAAAATAAAATCGACACATACCTCAGACGGGCGGGATACACATAGATAAAAGGGTCGGACTCTCGATAAGCCAAAGGGCTTCCTTGTCCACCTGCCACCTAGAGTTAATTCTCTGGGTGGCAATCTTGTTAAATCTTGTTAAATAATATAGCCATGGTGGTAATTGCCTAAAACTTGTATGTATTTTGTAGATTTTACCATGCTGATGTTTACTTGTTCATTAAACAGGTGTGCACTACACTCTGTGCTGTGCTGCTGCTGTTGTTGCTGCATGTCTTATACTCGTCGCCTGTCACCATGGCAATGTTTTCTTGTAGGAATCGGTTGTGTCTGAACTAAAGAAACGACAACGACAGATAAATGAGAAGAAAGTGTTGAATCGAGACGATGTGTACCATGGTGCACTAGAGGACATACTGCTAGGTGTGTGGGGGTGTCACTTGTCTTTTATGTAAGCTTGGGGGTGTCACTTGTCTTCTATAAGGATAGGGATGTGCCAATGTCAGGGGAATATTGTGCAAAAAAGGTTAAAGAAAACAACTTGTATAGCTGGCTGTCTAATCCTTGGAAGCACTTCCATATTGTTGGAGGGTTTTCACACTTGGGAGTAACATGTCTTTGGTAATGTGTCCTGCTGTGGATATGCTCACCTGTGTTATGACAGAACGTTTACTAATTATGTCTGTGTGGTTAATATAACGAAGTTACTGTGGTGATTGCAATGTTACTGTTGTCACTAATGTTATTACTGTTATTGAAGTTACTGTGGTGATTGCAATGTTAGTGTTGTCACTAATGTTATTACTGTTATTGAAGTTACTGTGGTGATTGCAATGTTACTGTTGTCACTAATGTTATTACTGTTATTGAAGTTACTGTGGTGATTCCAATGTTACTGTTGTCACTAATGTTATTACTGTTATTGAAGTTACTGTGGTGATTCCAATGTTGCTGTTGTCACTAATGTTATTACTGTTATGTGATGTTTGTTCTTTCAGACTTGAAAAATGAGCCATATCGACGAGCTGATGCGATTCGACGCAGTCAGCGACGACGTGTTGAGATGACACCGGCTGGAGAACCACGTCTGTACTAGACAGAACGTCATTGTCGCGTCACCACTAGTGACAGTATCAAACTGTGTCAAGTCACTAATGTGTTCAGTGTGGCGTGTTATTTTGACAGGACGGGATGACTGGTGCTAAGTCAGCATCACATTGACATGATGCTAGACATGACACCTGTGTGGACACCGACATAACCATGTGCATGTTGACAGTTGACGCAGTGATCAACCTGATCAACATGGCCAAGGCTGGTGAGATATTGCCGTGATGGTGAAGACAGTCAAACAGTGTCTATCATGTGTGGTCAACACAGTCAGGACATGGTCGTCATCTATCATGAACAAAATAAAAATGTCTTGTGTGTCGCGGAGACATTCTACTTCAACATGAAGATGAATTTCGCCAGCAGCGGTGAACAAAATATGTCTGCCTTGAAAGGTCAAAAGATGTCTATCATTGATAAGATAACGTCCAGTGAGACATGTTTGTGCACTAACGACAGTGCTGTATTAGTTGTGAGCAGTGTGCCTTGCTGTCGGTGTCGCAGTGTAGTACCAGGGATTGTGATGGGTGTAGATGGTGTCGTGTCGGACACTGGGTCACTAGTGTCTGTATATATTGCAACTAGCAAGTGTTTCTTGTTATTTTATAGTCTGTAAGAGTATGCGTTGTTGGTGTGTTAGTGTTCCCTGGGCATGTTCTAAACATGTATAGTCTTTGACCAGTTTATTTAGTTGAAAATAAACACTCCTCTGTACAACAGCATTAGACTGATAAGTTTTAGGTATTATTATCATTTTTGGACTAAAAAATTAAGGGAAATATAGTTTATAAACACGCCCTGAATCAAAACTAAAAGTGTAAGGAGTTCAACTGTATTGCGGGTAAATTAAAAACAAGACATTGGTTTAGTCGACCTAGTCCGAGTGAGAAGTATATATCTGGTCGCCACACGGTAGAATGTGTGTAGAACATTCTCATCTAGGTGTGTATAACTAACCAAATGTGTTACTTTGATAGAATTTGATCACATTGATCAACAATTACAGGACATTGATTAGTTGCAATTTTCACTTGTGTATAGTTTAACTGATTATAATTGATTTGTGATCACAGTTGTAATTAGTGATCACAGTTTTATCTTGATGTAATCATGCTGAAGAGCCCTGTGGCTCACTCTGTGCTTGAATGTTGATATCATAATCGCTGTGAGAACCGGCCAATGAATTATCAGTGAATGTGGACAAATGCCGCAGTGTACATATGTGTTGTCGTTCCTGCTCATGCACATGTTAGGATGCTGTGATGGCATAAAAATCAATGCAACACTGGCGTATCATTCAGTTGTGTTGATCGTTGTCCCAGTAGGTGGCACCATCTACGTTGGACATCAGCTCGCATTGTTGCGACTGGTTCAGTAGTGATTCCATCCAGTAATGAGGAGTGTTGGATCGACCTGATATTAGTGTAGTTTCACTGGTCGTGCCTAATGCCATTAAGGGAGTGACTCGTGCACTGTTGCAACAGAACGTTTGTAGGCTAATTGAGGTAGTTATTTAATGTTTGGAACAACTTTGAGGATGCGTAGGTAACTTTGTTGAGCCATGTCAGCAAGCAGTGCCAATAGTATATCTAGTAGTTTCTGCTCTACTTATATGAAATATGCCATTTTCACATAAATCGGAAATATTGTGCGTAATCAACAGAGTCCGTACACAGCCTTGAAAACCTTGATTTACACCATATATGATATCCTTGAATTCTGGCATGCAGCCTTGAAAGGCCTTGATTATGAACTGCCTGTGGCCTTTGTTCACTGTTTGCCCACTGACCCTGGTAGCCCTTGTTCACCAGGATCCCCCTTTGGCTGGGAAGCACATCTGCAGCCCATCAGCTTATATTCAGTAGCCTTGACGTAGCCTTGAATCTGGTGTCTGTCATTATGTAAGGACCCTGATTTAAAATCTGTATAAGTTATTTCATTGATTGAATGCTAACAAACTGACAAAAAAGGTGCCTTAGTGAAACACTTGATTTTCAAGACACGAAAAAAAGTTTTCGTCATACAGAAGGAGGTGGTTTCTGCCATGTTGTGTTCAATAAGTCGCATTCTACAGCAAGACAGTATGCATTAAATGCACATACATGAGTGGGCCGTGGATAACTTTCCTGTGGTGATTATTACACAACTGCTTACACTGTTGTCCGATAAACTGAAAGGTCATGTACGTTTACATCACCATAACTGATGTAGTGCATTATTTATGTAGTCATGTGACCAATCGTACAACAATTTATCTCAAAAACTATATGGCTCATTTTTCTTCCAAAAAATTAACTTTCTCTGATGTTTACAATCCCAGATATATTGCGAGATCATCAAGATCTTGAGCAGAAAATTGAGATGAGCAGAAACTGTTGCGGCATCTAAAGCACTGCAGATAGCATGGAGACTGAGAGAACTACAACAGATGCACTGGTGTTTGTCAAAGCACTTGTTGTAATCAAACTACTGCATTGAGATTTTCAGAGCGTAGGAAATGAAAGTGTGGGGCTTGTTCCACCTTGTGCCATCGTCAGGTGACAACACGCTCCGGTTAGGAAAGTCTGTCGGCAATGTTGTTGATTTGTTGTTGTTTTTACTACAGTTCACAGAAAGTCGCAATTCTGTGATCATAATAACGTTCATACGAATGTCTGTACATAGTTTTATTTTGCTTCAAGTTGTCTCCTTTGCATAGAGTTCTGTGTAAGATGAATTTGAAGGAGCCATTGCTATATTATTCTAGGTGTGTATATGTAAATGAAGACAGTGCGAGGTCGCAAAGTCACAGAGCCTTGTTTCTTGTTCTCGCCTGTGTAGACGCAACTTGTGTTAAACATTATTTTTGTACTGCATAATGTAAAGATGAGCTTATCCAACTGTACATACCCTAGGTAGTAATTTGTTTGGCAATTTCCCCGAAACAAAGAGGGATCAGTCCTGGATTTTTGCACAAGAATTGAAAATAAACCAAATCTGATGACTCGCTAGTTTTGTTTGTCCATAGACAGGTATATAGCTATAATTTAGGTAGCATGTGTGTGTCTGTATGTGTGCGTGTGTGCAAGTTATCAGTTAGCATCTCGGATGCCAAACTTTCAGTTCATCTACAGGTCCTTGGAAACAAAATAACACCTTCATTTTTTCTAAAATCAAGGTTCCCATCAACTGGACATAATACACAAGTTCATTTTGAAAAACTGCTCTCATTACTTCATAGCAAACGTCCAGTACGAATACTTTGGGAAACCGTCTTCTGCACCTGTGTGTATATACTCTGCCACTGAAAGGATCAGCATTTTTGCAAGTGCTAATAATTAATCTTGCAGCTGGCGTACTGAAATATTAACAGAAATTTATTATAATGCAAGACAGTAAAAATGGTGTGATCATGAGCTCCATTGATATCAAGATTGTTACCGACATGTGCCAACCTGGAGTGATGCACTCTGGTAAGAAGGTCACCCATAAAACCAGCAAACAATCCCATGTGGTTATTGACTGGTTGGCTGCACATAATCAAACTATTGATTAGATGCCAAAGATCAATAACCACATACCAGTTTCTGGACCCTCACCCAAACCACCCCTCTGTTAGTACCCCACCCCAGCCCACTTGTGGGAACACACTCACCCAGTGAGGCCCTCTTAGTTCACAGATCATCCCTAGGGATCTCCTGAGAACCCCTTTATAGTGCCACAGACAAATAAACCAGTACCCCCAAGTCGTTATTTCTGTTGTCTTTATTTTATATGCTTTTTAAAACAGCTGTAAGTCTGTCAAAAAAGTTCACATCACAATCAATATTATGATACATTTTAGATAAGCAACACATTGAAATATGAAGTCTGTCTAATAAATTAAGTTTATTTACATATATTGATAAGGGGGGAATAATCTATTTATATAATCATGTTTGTGACGGTGAATTAGTACATTTGAATTAAATGTTGATAACATGACTGGTAATTTCTAAATATGACACTAACCTAAGTTTTTTAAAGATATATTTAACATAATCCTGGTTGTGTTTCAATCAACATGGTTGTTTTGGTCAATCACAACACTAAGACATTTAGCATGTCAACGCATACAATTAAAACACAGACATAACTCGCTAACATACAGACATCACAAATTCAACAAACACCACTTGACTGTTTTATTCTACGCAGACTTTCCACACATAAAACAGCAAACATACCAACTTCAGCTTTAGTAACTTTACACAACTCCCATCTCCGCTACAAACTATCCCAGTGCGCATATTAAATATGGTAAACAATGTTCTAGATAAATACATTTGCATACGTCAGCGACAGACTTTCTGTCGCCGAACCAACTTGGTTCCATTAATCCGACGGCCATCACTGTGGTTGATACTGCTCGACGCGCTCGAGGAGAGCATCAGAATACCCTGGTGAGTAATACCTGCAACAAGCATGGTCGCTGTCAAACAAAACTACAATTTTCTTTACTGACTTACTCAAAATCTATTTATGAAGTATTCTGTTGGCATAATTATAACCAAACAAAAGCTTCCAGACCAATCTTGATTTTGCCATTATAACTTGAGTTTTGCCTAACTTTGATACCACGGTATGTTAGATCTATCATTCAACATCAACCCAGGCATATTTATATTACAAAAATATTGTGTCTTAGAGCATTTTTAATGCCCAAATAGTGACCCACTTTGTGTTAGTTACCACATCGCACAGATAAAATGAGTGATATAGCAGCGTATGTTGATGCAAACCAGGGCGCTGTTTGTGCCTACAAAGTGCGCTAAGACGCAATATTCTTAAACATAAACATGCCTGTGATAATGTTGTATGATGGAACTAACATAATTAGGTATCAAAGTTAGGCAAAAGTCAAGTTATTACAGTGAAATCGAGGTGGGTCTGGATACGACACTGGATACAAAACATTATATTAATTTTGGTTTGAAAATACAAAAGGAAACATTAACTATATATCACATACTTATATCATAAGGCTATTCAAATTTTGTCAGGTTACCCGATCTAACAATCACAAATAATTTGTGATGATTTTAATAACAGTACAAACTAAATTACAAAACTAACTACACATATTGATTAAACTATTTTGATCTGAACCTGATTTGTGATGAGCTAAATGGACAGAGGAGGCAACTTTAATGGGCATGGATATAATAAGCACTGTTACCAAGACAAGGACACTCAATGGGCAAGAATATAACAATCAGAGTTAACAAGATGAGGACTCAATACTTACTTGACAATCTCCTCTGGATAGCAGTTGTTGATGGTGTTGATGTACTCCGCTAGAGCAGTGCCCGGCTCCACCTTGATCTCCTGGATCTTCTTGAGGCCGCTGCTTGTCACAAACAGACGACGTGCCTTTGAGTCGTGGGGCAGGACCTTGCTGAACTGACCTACCACGTGCTTGAGGATGTTGGGAGGTGCATCGTGCAGGAGTGGCTCCAGGGCTGGCAGGTGCACGCACTTCTGCAGAATGTTCTTCAGTGCCTTCTTCGCCTGTAAGTGACAGGACACGGCGGCCGTTAGGCTGGGCAGCAGCAGCACATGTTAGATAATAGTGCATTTCTAGTAAATAACATTTGCATATCCACCTTAGCTCCCTGGTGTACCCACTGTTAGATTAGACAGCAACTGCACAGTTCAGAGAATAGTCCATTTCTATTAAATGACACTTGCATATCCACCTTAGCTCCCTGGCATATCCATCCATATGTTAACAACTTTCGTATGGCTTATCGTTTTGTTTTGAGGCGCGTTGCTAAGGACGTAGGTGTAAAGGAAGTTGCCCTATCATTAACATGAATAAAACTTCTACTGTTCTTAAATCCTCGGAAAACCAAACCATCCAAACAAAAGCTTAGGCAATCTCAAATATCAAAACAACTATCAAGGCAATATCAATGTTGTCAACATACAGATGAATATGCTAGGGAGTGATGGTGGGCAAGTATGGTTAAAAAGATACATCTTCGGATGACACCAAAATTGCATTATGTTTTCCTATTGATGTAACACTAACGGATATTAATTTTTTTAATTGGTACTAAACTATGGGGAAAATATCCCAAATTGGATGTTCTGGCTACCACTATCAGTGACTGTAAATATATCAGCTGCCTAATAATGCCTCATAATCTTAAAAATGCTTATACATTTAAACCATTATTATTAACATAACAATATTGTATCAAAGATACTACAGATATTCATTTCTCTCCACTGGTCACATCATTTCACTTTTGTGGCCAGAATTCAGTTCACAACTGCAAAGAAAGAATGTACCTTCGTTTGGAGATCTTCAGATGCATCTGCACGGAGGTAACTTTGCAGCAACTTTGGCAGGACATTGGCGACAGCGACAGCCTTGGAGTGTTCTGGTGTGTGACGTCCGATCTGCCCCAAAGCCCAGGCAGCGGCTGCCTGGATGTGATCCTCAGGCTCTTCTGACAGGGCAATCGCCAGCTGAACCACGCCCTGCGGGGGGAGGGGAGGGGGGAACAATTGTTTAAATGTTTTCTGTTTATTAATGTAATGTGCCAAATATATAGTGATATTATTTTTTGGCACTGTGCATAAAAACAAAGGACATGATATAATGTTTATAATAATATAAATATATGTACGTATATAAAAAGTGCCACAAATGGTATATTTATGTGTGTGCGTGCATGCGCATGCAAACAAGTTTATTTCTTTGTTTAATAAAAATATGACCATTATGACAATTCTTTGGAGGTGTCTCCTTATTTTAATTTCTCTCCTCATTTCAGACAGCATTCCACTATCAAAAACAGGAAACCACCTCATTTGTTCAGTTTTTTTATTCAGTTTTGGCTAAATCATCTGACAAATTATAAAAAATATTTTTACGTCTGGTCAAAACTAATAAAACAAAGCTCTACACACCACAACCTGCGCTATTCACATTAAAATCAAGTGGCCGGAGTGTGCTTTTTTTTGTGCGACAACAACAGGAAATGTCTCTAAATGTTGACCTCACTGTGTGACTGTTGTGCGTGTGGCACACAAGTCTTACCTTGGACACAATGACGGCCATGGCCAGGTTCTCTGAGTGAGCGGCCACGTAGCCCAGCATCATGATGCCAGGCAGACGCACATTGCCCTTTGTATCTCCCACATAGTCCACCACTGCGGCCACACCACCCGCATTCACTATCAACTGTGACAGCTGCAAGTAGACAACGCATCAAGACATGTTACAAGTAGAAACATCACAAGTAGACAACTCATAAGTAGACAACTCACAAGTAATCACAACTAGACAAAGTACAAGTAGACAATTCTCAAGTAGACAAAAACTCTCCAGTAGACAAATCAAGCAAACCCAGCCTATTTAGATGTCACAAGTAGAAAAGTGACAAGACAATTAGCAAATAGACAAGTCACAAGACAAGACACAGGCAGACAAATTGCAGGTATAAAAATTACAAGTGGATGACTCACAAATATATACAATCACAAGTAGACAACCGTCAACTAGACAACTCCAAAGTGCCCGTCGTGTGATATGCCCGTGTTCCGCCCCACCTACCTCGGGCGTGTGTTTGGCGATCTCGCGTATGAGAGTTGCGACGTTCTTCTTCACGTACTCATCGTGGTCCTTGAGTCCTGTGAGGACGGCCGGGAATATCTCGGCTTCCACAACCATCTCAGCCAGATCTACTGAGTGCTTCGCGATCTGACTCAGTGCCGAGAACACTTGTCTCTGTTGTACGCACGAAACCATTTCAGATACATCAGAAATATCATCGGTGCCAATCTATATGCAACTTTATACAAACATTAATCAATTGTAATATTAATGCAAGTCACTGTACGAACAGAGAAATATTCTGAGATTTTATATATCAGAGAAATAGTCAAGGCTGATTAGAACACATAGCACATGTATT
The DNA here is from genome assembly GCA_963995525.1 of Escarpia spicata. Classification (NCBI taxonomy): domain Eukaryota; kingdom Metazoa; phylum Annelida; class Polychaeta; order Sabellida; family Siboglinidae; genus Escarpia; species Escarpia spicata. Next base: position 70,296,872 of record OZ023205.1, on the reverse strand, counting down.
TACAGTACAACTTTAAACTTGTTTTGACAATGCATCCCTACATTGGAGTTATGACAGACAGATTACCAAAATTCAAGTACCTGCATTGCACTATAAGAACCTCTAGACACATTTGTAACAAGTTTCTATTTACAAGTTAATTACAGAAAGATTATCAAGGTATTAGATGAATTATCTGTTTGAATGCTATCCTGAATTGCCACAGTTTCAGCAATAATCAACTATGACTCAAGATAGATATACTTCTAACCATGACCGAATGTATTTAAAATACTCACACATTCACACCAACATTTTCTTACATAAATAACAAATACTATTAATATTTAAATAATGCCATATTTCCCCCAACACAAAATATAACATTAGCAATGCTTTCTCATTATGCTTGGCTAACCTTGAGCTTCGCGTCTGGGTTGAGAATCATCTGAGCAAGATGTGCTATGGCTCCAGCATCAACGACGGTCTGCGCTAGTTCTGGCGAGTGCTTGCAGATGTCACTCAGAGCAGATGCGGCGATGCGCTTCAACGACAGTTCTGGTTCCTACAGGTCACATGACATCACTGGATGCATTAGAGGTCATCTCAAAACACTGAGGTACAACACTACATAAAATGGGGAAGAGGATTATTTATTTAATATACATATATAATATATTCTGTTAATCAAAATATAATAAGGCTTCGAATTTGTTTACGTGAACCATGTATTTCAGTTCTTTATTATTGATCTGTCATGCTTTATTAATCTAAATAGTACTATTTATATATCTATATATATATATTTCTTAGGGTTCCATGTATGTTTTATGAATATATATGCCTATGAACAGGCTCCTATATAAATATTATATTTTGTGATTTCTTTGACTAATTACAGACCAATATTATTTTCATTTAAAACATTAACAACTGGATAACAGTAAATGAACCACCTACATTTTATCAGATATATTAATACTTAATTCGTTTTTGATAGTGCTTTTTAACGCACACCACCGCGCATTGTACCACAGTGGATTCTCGCTATAAAGAACAGATTGGGTCTCAGCCATACCCGAGTCCTTATAACAAGGATCCACAGAGTTTGCTACCAAAATTTATGACCTATAAAAATCGTTTTGCCAACCTGAATGCAGAGCACGAGAAGAGGCACGGCCCCCGCATCAACCACAGCCTGGGCAAGTTCTACAAGGAAACCAATCTCTATAGTTATGGATGTACAGGACATCCTACAATGGAGCAAAATTACTTTGAACAATAACAAAATTTCACTTGGTAACAGTCTTGTGACACAAGCAGCAATACTCATCACACTACAACTCAACACGATATACACAAGCGCCGGCTTCATTTCAAAATAGCTTTTTATTTCACTTTGACTAGCTCGTAAGGTATTGACATCATACAGAATGAAACCAATCCTTTAGTAAAACAAAACAAAAATTATTTGCATATAAATAAATATAATAATTTTGAATTAGCTGTAGATGATGGCATAGAATAAATTGCATTTATAAGTTAATTAATGTAAGAACTAAAGGAACCATGAAAAACCTACCAGAATTATGACGTGCAATGTATCCTAATGCCCAGGCCGCTGACTCTTTGACACCGGGGTCAAACTCCTCGAGACAGATGACCAGGGCATCGAGTGCTCCACAGTCGACCACAGACTGGGCCAGCTGAGGAGAATGTTTTGCCACAGCCCGCAACACAAATGCTGCTGCTTTCTTGTAGAATCTCTGTCAGAACGGGACACATCTAACATTTAATTGGCTAAGATAAGTCTGAATCTAAAAAAATATTCTTGGTACATGAGAGTGAATAGAAATATGTGAATTTGAAATAAATAATATAAATCTTATTACTAATTCAAAATTAAACATGCTTTTAGCATTCATCTAGTAAAATATATAATTGTTAATTTAATATCATTAAAATACTAACCTTGCCACATATATGAAGTTTATATGAAATAATTGAAACAAAAAGCAAACAAAATAAAAGACAATGAAATAACTGCTCAATCCGAGCTAATGTTTTTTGCAATGTGTTTTTAAATAGTATTTATAACTATTGTGAGTTACATATTTCTACGAGATAAGTGACAGATCGGCTTTAAAGTATATAAGAAGAAATACATATATGAAATAAGCTGACAAAATATTTATATTTTATTAATGTATAAACAAATGATTAAACATATATTAATAGCAGTAGTATTTACTTACATTCTGCTCAGCAAGTGAGTACACAAGCTGAGGGAGAATGTCACCCTTGACAACCGCCTCTGCTAGATCATCATTGTAATTCGCTAGTCGGCCAAGTGCCAGTGCTGCCGTCTGCTGGATGGTTGGGACAATGTCGAGCAGCAGGGGTCGAAGGAGGGACATGACCCCTGCATTCTGAAGGATCTCAATGTTTTGTGGCCGAGTTGCAAGTTCTGCCACAGTCTGCACAAACTGTGTTCGTGACTTCTGGTACTGCTCAAACACTAAAACAAAGACATCACAAATTACTGCAAGATCACTGCAGTACACACCAAGTATCTCTATTGAGATAGCTGCCACGGAAACATAAATCGATGATCAGCATAATTTATTATATTTTCATTGTACTCATCTTTTGTAAACATTGCAATGGTTTAAAAAAATTATCTGCCATTTTTTAAAGGGCAAGGCTCATCATAATCATTTATGGAACTAGAAGGCTACTGCCTGTTGTTATCCCGGTCAAAACTGTTGCACTGCATAACCGAATCTTCTTTTCAGCCTTGGGTATTGTTTTGTTGATGTACCATTTATTCTAAGGGAAGATATAGCAGTCTTTAGACCAGTGTTTGCCAAGTCTATTTTTGAAGCAGTTTAGAGAAGGGCTAGAGAAGATGTTTTCAGGTAGTGAATTCCAGTCGTTTACAATTCTTGAACTGAAGGATTTTTTTCTTTTAGCTGAATGTTTGCTCTTGTCTAGAAAAGTTTTTGACTGTGTCTTCTGGTGTTCAATGCCGTAGGGGCAGTTATGAAGAGGGTTTGATCCACACTGTCAATTTGGTGTTTTATCTTGTATACTTGCATCATGTCGCTTCGTCATCTTCTGTGATAGAGTGATGGTAGATTAAGTGCTTTCAGGCGGTCTTTCAATTATAGCACTAGTTTGTAGCTCGGCGTTGGATTTTTTCGATTTCATGACAGTCCATCTTTGTATGCGGTGCCCAGATAACATTTCCGTATTCGAGATGGGGACGAACCATTGGCATTGTTTTGAACAGTGTTGGAATGGTTGTTATGTCCAGGCATGTAAATGTTTTTCTAATCAGTCCAAGCATCCTTGTAAATTTGTTGATGGCACTCTTAACATGGGGTTGGAACGTCAAGTCCTGGTCTACTTACGGGCATAGTTATCCTTGTGACACATGTGATGAGGTGTAGGGGTCAGAACTTAATAAACGATGTCGATGATACTGATAGAGGTTGTCAGGTGGTTCCATTCTGTTACCACAACATAGTTTAGAGGTTCAACCAGAACTAAAACTATAGAGTGGGTCGAACCATTGGTGGAACGACGACATGGTCCTAGATTTAACAAGATTTAACAAGATTGCCATCCAGAGAATTAACTCTAGATGGCAGATGGACAAGGAAGTCCTTTGGCTTATCGAGAATCCACCCCTTTTATTTACCTATATCTATAACGATAACTGTTTATATATATGTATATAAATAAGCCGATGTATATAACTGTAATTTATTGCCGACTTTGTTTCGTTTACACCTTGCGACAACACACATCATGGCGACAACACACACAAAACACGTTGGCTTTAGTGTAGCCACTGGCACGCTGATATACACCTTATTCGCCAGGTGGCATGTCAGTTTATCACTTTAATTGTGATATCGTCACATCCCCCTCTTTTTACAGTCAGATGTTTAACTTTTCACTTCATTTCAAAGTCTTTGAACTTTGCTGGAAGTTTCAATGGACGTCTTGGTCGTGCAACAATCGCCGGCACACTGCATGGTGAACTTATAACCCTCGGCAGCATATTGTGTGGTGAATGTACCACCGTGGATGGTATATTACGTTGTGGAGACGTTTCGACTGAAGGTTCACTGCTTGGAGGAGACGTGACATTGTCTTGACCTCTCTGTTGTGCGTTCTGGTTGTCTACGCACGTGTTGTCTGAACACATTGGTCTTTTCATTGTATTGTCAGGTTCATCTTGTTGAGAGTACCGAGTATCATCCTTATACTGCTCTGGTGTGGCACGTAGCTGTCGTCTATTCCTTCGGTATGTCGAGACTTCACTCTCAATGATGTAAGATCTGAAGCCCCATTGGTTTCTGAATGCGTGCTAGTGTCCATGTTCGTGAGTCATTTGAGGCATTTGGCTTCTTGAACCGCACAACATCTCCTGGGTGTAGTATGCTGAGGTTCTTGCTCGTACGATTGTATAACCTGGCTTGTTTCTCCTTTCTACGTTTGAGTTGTTCAGGAGCATCACGTTGTGCTGCAGGATCGGTCTGTAGCAGTACTGGCAGCGTTGGTAGCAGTGTTCTGGTTCGACGTGCGAACATCCGTTGAGCTGGCGATGTGTGCACAGCTTCTGTAGGTGTGTTTCGATAGTCCAGAAATGCCAAATACACATCCGCCTTGTCATCAATTGCTTTCCGCATGATTTGCTTTGCCGTCTTGACTGCGTTTTCCACCTTTCCGTTTGCTTGGGGGTAACGAGGTGACGATGTGATATGTTCAAATTTCCAACGCTCTGAGAACAACTTGAACTCCTCACACGCAAACTGTGGCCCATTGTCAGAAATCACTTTGTCTGGTGCACCGTATCTCGCAAAGTGAATATGCAGTTTGGTGATAACCTGTGTTGCACTGGTCATTGACAGCTTGTCAACTTCGAAGAAGTTCGAGAAGTAGTCCACCGTTATGAGGTAGTCCTGTCCATGAAGGTGGAACAGGTCAACTCCAACTCGTGACCATGGACGTGACGGTATCTCATGTGACAACAACGACTCTCTACATTGTTCTGGTTTGTACGCGTTGCACGTACTGCAGGCACTGATGACATCTTTCACTTCTTGGTTCATGCTTGGCCAATACATCACTTCACGTGCTCTTCTAAGACATCCTTCGACTCCCAAGTGCGAGGAGTGGAGTTTCTTTATGAGCATGGCTCGCATGTCACGGGGTATGACGATTCTCTGTCCCTTGAATAGTGCGCCATCCTGTGTGCTGAGCTCGTCACGGCAATTGAAATACGGTCGTGCGAGTGGATCGACTGCTTCACGTCGATCCGGCCATCCCTGAAGTGTGTAGCGAACTGCAGTTTTCACTTTGTCGTCTTTTCGTGACTTGCACATGATTTCGTGTATTCCGTTGGTCGACAGATGAACATCTTCTGTCATGTACACTTGTTGCAGTTCAATGTCGAACACATGATCCCCTGGGTCATGTGCGTGGCTGTATGGAAGGTATGCCCGAGATAGTGCATCTGCGATATGCATTTCGTTTCCTTTCGTATACACGACATCTATGCTATACTTCTGCAGATGGAGCAGCATTCTCTGCAGTCTCTTCGGTGCATCGATCATCGATTTCTTTGTGATCGTCTGAAGTGGCTTGTGATCCGATTGCACGGTGATGGGTCTTCCGTACACATACTGGTCAAATCGTTCACATGCAAAGACAATCGCTAAGAGCTCTTTTTCGATTTGGGCATAGTTCTGTTCTGTGTTTGTGAGTGCTCGAGAGGCGTAGCACACTGGTTTTCCCTTTTGCAGGAGCACTGCACCCAAACCACTCTGGGATGCATCACATTGGATTGTGATTGCTTGCTTTACATCATAGTATGCGAGCACTGGTGCTGCTGTGATCAGTTCTCTGATCTTGTTCAAAGCATCTTGATGTTGCTCAAGCCAACACCACTCCACATCTTTCCGATCTAGTTGTCTCAGTGGTTCACAGACTTGTGACAGATGTGGCAAGAACTTCGCAAGATAGCCAACCATGCCGAGAATTCGCTTCAGTGCTGTGACATCCGTTGGAGTAGGCATCTTCATGATGGCCTCAACTTTGGATTCGTCTACCATTTGTGCGAGTTCATTTTTCACGACTTCTCGTACCGCACAAGGAACTCTGCGGGGTGGATGGATAACAGGTTTGACACTTGGATCAATCTGTATTCTTTAGTTGCCTTCGAGGCAACCAAGTCCCTCGAATACATCTGGGTATTCTCTGAGTACAGTGTCCTGTAACACTTGTGATCGCTTACTCATCACAGAAATGTGCACCGTGTCTGCTTTCGATGGACATGTTTTACCAGTCGTTGGTAGTGTTTGTGTTGTCTCCATCGTTGTCTGTTGGCTGTCACCACCTCTGTCACGGTTCCGACTGTATGTTCTCATGGTCACTGCATTTATTGCATCACAGTCGTTTATCTGAATTAAGTCAAGGTCCAGACATGACTGTAAACTCAGAAGTGGAACAACATTGGCACGCACAACAACGAAACGCATCTGTCTCTTTGTTCCCTTGCGGTGAACTTGCAAACGCGCCAGTCCTATTGGTTTCACTACCGACTTGTTGTGCATGACGAGTCTAATGTTCGTGTTCTCCAACTTGCTGCATGAGTGATCTGCTGTTGCACATACGTAGTCCTGATATGGCAGGATGTCCACTGATGACCCTGTGTCCATGTGAAACGACACATTTGTTTTGCCATTTATTGTCAGTGTTACGTGTGCTTTCGTCTTACGTTCGCTGCCCACTGTGTGTATGATCGCTTGTTCGACCAATTGATGAGTAGCTGCACTTCTGCACATCTTAGCGAAGTGATTTAGTTTTCCGCACACATGGCAGGTGGCGCCACGTGCAGAACACTTGTCCTTCCCTTTTGCATGTATACCACCACACCTGCTACATCCTGATCGTCCCTCACCAGAAAGTTGTGCATACCTGTTACTGGTGGGTGTGTACTTGCTAGTACTCGAACGTCTAGATCTGTTGTACTTTCTTGCAGGATTGCCATAATTTGTATTGTATGGGCTTGCAGCTGGTGGCTTGACTGGCGCCGCCTTGTGTCGAACTAAGTGAGTGGTCATTTCTGTACTTATTTCTTGTGCACGTGTGTGTGTCACTTGTAATGTTTTCAACATGGCAACGCAAGTTTCCAGATTTAGGTCTTCCTTTGCAAGTAACTTTTCTCTTGCTTTATTGTCCTTTATACCTATGACCAACCTGTCTCGAATCAGTCTCTCTCTCAAAGTCCCAAAATTACAAGTGGCTGACAGCTTGTATAGCGCTGTTATATAGGCTTCCACCGTCTCACCTGCATTTTGCGATCTGTTGAAGAATCTGTATGATTCATAGGTTTCATTGGTCTTGGCAATGCAGTTGTCATCAAATTTCTGTATGATGACATCGATCTTATTCTTGTCTTCGTCCTCTTGCCACTGGAATGTTTCATATAGATCTACTCCTTCCGTACCTAATACGTTCAGAAACGCAGCAACTCTGACCTCGTCGTCTTCTTTCATTATTTTCGTCGCTGTCTCGTAGTATCTCCATTCTCTCTTGAAGATCCGCCATGATTCTCCTCTGTTTTCCAAGGAGAGCTGATTCGGCACTTTTGCCGTCAATCTTGCACTCATCTTGTACGCGTCTTCTTCGGTTTCTTCTGTGGCGTATACTATCCCAGTACTGACACCATATAACGATAACTGTTTATATATATGTATATAAATAAGCCGATGTATATAACTGTAATTTATTGCCGACTTTGTTTCGTTTACACCTTGCGACAACACACATCATGGCGACAACACACACAAAACACGTTGGCTTTAGTGTAGCCACTGGCACGCTGATATACACCTTATTCGCCAGGTGGCGTGTCAGTTTATCACTTTAATTGTGATATCGTCACAATATCCAGCCCTTCTGAGGTATGTGTCAATTTTATTTTTAAACATATTCACACTACTAGCACCCACACAATCATCAGATAATCTGTTCCATTCATTCACAGTCCTTTGTGAAAATTAGAACTTTCTTACGTCTAATCTACACTGCTCCTTTACTAATGTAAGTTCATGTCCTCTAGTCTTTCTATCTTTCTTAACTGAAAAAAAACATATTTCTATCAATATTTTCATAACCATTCAATATTTTAAACACTTCTATCTGATCTTCTCTCAATCTCCTGGTCTCTAGTGTTGTTAAACCATATTCTTTTAGGCGTTTTTCATAACTAAGATCCCTCAGTTTTGGTATCATTTTAGTCGCTCTCCTCTGTACTCTTTCTAGCATATCTATGTCCTTCTTGCGGTATGGCCTCCACGCTTGTATACAATATTCTAAATGAGGCCTAACTATTGTTTTGTACAGCGATATTATTAGTTCTTTTTCTTTATATGCTATATTTCGCCTAATCAATCCAAGGATTTGATTTCCTTTTGAAGCTGCAATTCCACACTGCTCTGAAACCTTCATGTCAGCACTAATTGTCAGCCCCAAGTCTTTTTCTTTTACAGTAGTACTTAGTACAGTTCCCCCCATTGTATATTCTACATATTCGTTCCCATGTCCTGTGTGAAGGCATTTACATTTCCCAAAATTGAACAACATTTGCCACTTTTCAGACCATTTGATCAACCTGTCAAGATCATCTTGTAAATGCTGTCTATCTCCATCACTTTTAATCCTTCTAAACACTTTTGTATCATCTGCAAATTTCAACACCTTGCTAGCTATATCATCGTCCAAATCGTTTATATATATTAAGAATAATATAGGTCCCAGTACTGATCCCTGTGGAACCCCATTCAAAACTGATTTCCAGTTTGAAGCCTCCCATCAACAACTACCCGTTGTCTTCTGTCAATCAGCCATTTTCTATCCAGTTAATTATACCATTTCCTATGCCATGGGGCTTTAGTTTAAGCAGTAATCTTTGATGTGGCACTTTGTCGAAAGCTTTTTGAAAATCTAAGTAGATGATATCTACTGGTGATCCATCATCTACCCATTTAGTGATATCTTCCAAAAATCATAACATATTTGTTAAGCATGACCTCGCTTTTAGAAACCCATGTTGAGATGGGTTTATCAAGTTATGTTTAACAAGAAAATCCACCATGTGATCTTTAATTAGTCTTTCTAATAATTTACAAATTACTGATGTTAAACTAACTGGTCTATAATTGTTTGACTTGTTTCTCGAAACTTTTTTAAATAACGGTATAATGTTTGCTTCTTTCCATTCTAAAGGAACCACTCCCTCTTCTAATCAGACTAATGACAAGTTGAAAACTGTTGCAAGCGGTATGCTAATTTGTTCTACAATTTCCAATAGTAGTTTGGGTGGAATACCATCCACTCCAGGTGATTTATTATCCTTCATAGCCCTAGACTAGCCGTCGAGGGCGAGTCTGACGGTGGATCGTCGTGAGACGATGAGTCTCATATTCGTGCGGTTGAAGTTGAACAGTGCCACCGGTTTTGGGCACTGACCAGAAGGTTAAATGATTGCAATTCTCGAAGTTACACTAATATTTTGATATAATACTTACCTTGTAAAACTTGCCTCTGGCTCATTTTGACAGCTTTATACTTGGCTGTATCGCTATTTATAAACTGAAGGCGCCTGCCGTGTTTTTGTTTGTCCGCTTTAAAATTTCAGCGCCTCCCTGCTTTTCCGTTGCTAATGGAGATACGGTGAAGCAAAAACTAGGTCATAATTCACTGATTTGTTTAAATGTAGGTCACTTGCATTTTAATGTAATGTATATTCTTGCATACATTTATGAAGAGTGCCAGTTTTGCAAACGTTTACTTTAAACATTTGGAAATTATTGGTAATTTGAATAAAGTAAATTTAATATGGTGCCTAACTTTGTGCCTAATTATTTCCACAGGAATACTCCGCAGATTATGCGCAATAGTGGCGTCATGGGGTGGACTCTGGAAATTAATACCACCTAGCGACTAATGGAAAACAAATTATGCACAGTTAGAGATTTATGTTTGCTTATAATAGACTTTGTGAATTTGATGATTGCAATATAAAGATGACGCAAAACATGGTTTTAATTTGTTAATTAATCAATACAGATACCGATCAATGACGGCATAAGTTGCCTTATAAATCTGCTTGAACGTGACGGTTACATTTCGGTTAGACCACTTTGGTACGAGTTGTCTCCGCACGGTACTTCTGAAAGACGTTTACGTTTCTCGTGCGGGTTATGAGGTCGCATCTTGTTTTGGTGATCTCTTTATAAGAATGGCGTTAATGCACAATGCAGCAGCATGTTCACTCAGGGCGATTTTAGGAAGAGGAACGCCAGCAATATGTGTACGTACAGATTACACTTTTTTTTAACTGGACACTTGTACGGAGCGTTGTCGTTGACGTTTTTTCATAGTTCGGAGTTCCTAGTTGTTTCCAGCACTCGGCAACGTTCTATTAACTGACTAGTCTGTATATATAATTGTGGTTACAATGTTATGATCTTATAAGCCTAATAAGGTCTCATTCAACTAGCCAGCCTTTTTCAGAACATTATCGAACCGACCTTTCTATGCTGGCACTGAGGGTGGTCACTGCCAGGGTGCTTGTCGTCCTCAGTGGTTCTTTTACGTCCCAAATTGAGTTTCTTCGCATCGGCCGTGATCGGGGTCTCCGACGTTTTTAGGTGCATGGCATGGGTTACAACTTTACATGTTTACATCAGTGGTGACAACCCTTGGTACTTAGCTTAGTAGAAGAACAATAATAGTGTGATTGTCTTAAGTTTTTTTACAAAGTCATCAGCATACTTGTTCACTGCATTTAGTGAGTTATGATATACGTCAGGCACGTTCAGTCACTTGACACTTGCATTGTTTATGTCATTGTTAGGTGGCAGCACTACTCGTCTTTATATAATGAACTAATGCAGCCATCTGGCGATTATAACAAATTGATATTTGGCTGTTTGGTATATAACTAGTAATTGTGCTGTGTCAGATGTGAAGATGCTAGTAAAAGTATATGTGGAGTCGCACAATACTGGGCTAAATTGGTGTCCTGTAACTTATTATATTTATTCCATAACTTAAGTGGCATAACCAACTTCTTTGTGGACAGTACCTGTTGATAACATTTGTGCTGTATCTTTTAGCCTTAGGCCCATGATTCCATGAAGAAAGAAGAGACACAAAAACACATCCTGCCTGTTTATTGTTGTTTGAAAAAAATGGTGGTTATGAACAATGTGGTGGATAACGTAAGTTACAATGTCCACCATTTCAGATTCAGAGTGCTCTGTTCATTCTTAACATTTTAAGTCTTGGTTGGATTCTGATGAGATACTATTATACATCGTCAGTCAAGCAAATTTTGATTTCTGAAGGGTTTCACATTATCTTGTCTTAATTAAAAGACACCATGTAACTTACATCATGAACGTCACTTGGCATCGCTCCACGTAACAGTGAATAAAGAGATCTTATCTTCTTCATTAATTTTAGGTGTAGATGTATCTTGGCTACCATCTAATATAGTTTCTCGTTTATTTTAAGCATTTTTATTTTTTGCACTTTTGTTTTTGATGTCCTTGTCCTCCTTTTTTGGCCCAGTATTGTGCTTCACCTGATATATATATAATATATAGTTACCTGCACGGTTTCTGCTGTATCTCGGTTTCTGCTGCATTTTGATATTTTGCTGGATCTCACATTAGATACGTCTTTTGTCAGATATATCGGTCACTGAGAGCAAAGGACATCTACAAACTTGCAATAAGGTTACTGTTATGAAATTAAAACAAGCCAAACATATTTCTGAGGAATATTTTTTATAGCAAACGCAGATCGTGTGACGTATCTGTGACATAAACATCCGTAATATTTTAATTTGTCGAACAAAATTGTAAGCAACCGTTCACACTAATCACTACAGGAAAGTTATCAAACAGCTCGTGGTGTTTATACAGTTACCGCGTTGTGTTTTGTCGTTCAGTGATGTATATGGTGCAGTGGCTAGAGCTTTGGACTCTCGACCGAGAGAACCCCTGTGCTGCGGTGTCGAACCTTGGGCAAGTTCGTTCACTATACGTTGCTCCAGTTTACTCAGCTGTATGAATGAATACCTGGCTATAGACAGTGGTGGATATTTGTGTACAAATAGTCTTTGCGTATTGATTGCAGCATGGCTGGATGCTTCCTAGAGAAGTCGAGATTGTTTTTAATTGAATAGGTCTGCCAGGGAGTAAAGTGCTTTGATACTGCACTATATAACAACTTTCCTTTTTTTATCGTTTTGATGATTTTTAACGCCATGCAGCAGAAACCGAGTGCTTCCGTTTGGTGTATGAAGTGATATCATCTTACAAATATTGTAAATATTGAATTCAAAACAACAAATTATTTTTTGCTTTGTATGCTGTTGATGAAATAAGTGGTTCTGGTTAAAAATATCAACACATTGCATAATGATTTCTAAAATTGATGGCGAAAACTACATATTATGATTGCATATTACAGCAGAAACCAAGTCAGTGGTTGAGTATATATACATACATTGGGTAATTTCACTGCAAGCTAAAAGTAGCTGCATTAAAATGTCGCTAAAAAAAGCTGTGAAGAGTTTGTCCTGGTTTTTTGTTAGCATTTCTATAGCTCCAATACTAAGTTTGTGCACACTTTGTGTTCCCTAAGTTTGTGCACGTAGATGCTTTGCAATGATATATTGCTCATTTTTAAATATGTTACTCAAAAACGGTTCCACTGCATACTCACCATCAATGAAAATAGGGCAACCAAATTATATACAACTCATATTGTATAAAACTGAGTTATAAATATACAATATTATGATATGAAAAACGTGATCGCCCACTGCTGCCATCACTGATATTCCACAAATTGGTGGGTGCAATGTATGCTGGGTAAATCATGCATATTCTATGTAAGGTTTTGCAAATTTTTCTGTTAAGGTTTGAACTGCGGTTATCGTGTCAGTTGATTTCTTTACTTTTTAGTCCATTGGCTGAAAGTCCAAGGGACTATTGCCATCACTCTGCGTCCGCCGTTAGCTGCCATATCTCAGAAACCGTTCAGCAGCTTTTTCTCTAATTTTGCACAGACATATCTTAGGGCACTGCCGCTATGCAAAAAAAATCTGTATTTAATTGAATCATTCTAAGGGCTCCCTAGGGCCTCTAAGGAAAAAACTGGTAAAAATGTAACATTTTGCCTATTTTTTCAAAAACTGTTCAGCAACTTTTTCTCTAATTTTGCATATACATTTCATGTGGTATAGTCACTGTACACAAGAAATCTGTATTTGATTCAATCATTCTAAGGGCTCCAAATGTCCCCTAAAATGCAAAATTTGTTAACTAAAATGGTCTACTGTAGCAACAGCTCTACCAGGCTTCCAGTCCTTTTGGTCAACTAATCCCATTCCCACAACATCTGTCACACCTCACTGTGGCTGGCTGGTTAAGGTGTGACTAATCTGCAATTGGCAGAGGCTTGGGTCACTGTGGCTGGTGGTAGGAAGTATGACTAATCTGTAATTGGTCACTGGCAGAGGCTTGGGTTAACAAACACAGCACCCTTTACCAGAAACAGAACACTTTTCCCCTTCCCAAAACATGTGTCACATACGGAGTCTATGTCTTGTATGGATATATATTTTTATGCAGTTGTTTTATATAAGCAGAAAGTTAATTGAAATTAGTTATTCTTAGGCCACAGAAAAGTAATTCCCGGTTTCTTATCGATGCATGTATTTAAAAATATGTGCCACAACATTTTATTTTCTATTATAATTATTCCTCTAAATGCAATAAGTGAACAGTAAACATGTAAACATTTTACTTCCATCATAACCCTTAATGATCTGTAACTATGATTCACCAAAAAACATTTGATTAATAATTACCTACAGGGTTGTTTGATTTATGCCGGGCAGAAACTGTTTCTGCTCGGCAGAAACAGCAACAATAGAAAATACATGCCATTGATAGGCAAACGTGTTCTTTTTATAGAAAATGTCAGTTTCTTTCTGTACCTCTCTACGTATGATAACCATTTGTCCGCCATGCTCACAATAAACATCACATGAATGATAAAAGGAAGATCACTGCCACTTAACTTGTGGATTATTATTATAAAACTGCTCTGCTACTGCTTGGTGGACAGTAAGCTGCAACTGTCTTTGAGTTTGTTTACATTTTGACAAACCACATTACTGTATATAGCACTAATTTTTGAATGAATCACATTTTGAGAATGCATGTCATTGTTTGCGGTGTAACTTTTATATGCTTCATTTTCTGATGCTACAAGTTGCGTTCATCTGGAAGATTATTCAATTACCTATCCAGTGATAATACATATGTTGTGGTGTTGGAAATATATAGCTTTGGTATATTGTACACGAGAGTTGTGATAGGAAACTATTGGACATTGCGATGTGTCACTCAATATATGAAGTATGACTTTTAGATACTTAATTTTGTAGTGCTATGGATTATGATGGGCCTCTCCATTAGCTCCCTATATATTTATGTGAAATATATCATTATGTCATTAAAATATTTCAGAACAGGCTAACGCTAAGCTGCAACTGTCTTTGAGTTTGTTTACATTTCGACAAACTACTATTATATAGCACTAATTTTTGAATTGGCACGACTAATGCTAATATATCCCACAAAATGACTTCTGTGGGAAACAACGTTGGTGTAAATTATCATCCCATTATTCTTACTGACAAAGACCTGTAAGTTAGGTGAGTAACACCTTCGAAGTTCTGACAGCAGGACACCGCCTTCGGTGAAGTCGAGACAAAAGTTTGACAAAGGCTTCAAGTTCAAATGGTCTATCACCATCCAGCTGACCCATTTTTTTATTTTCTTTAGACTACCTTTTGCTCTCAAATAATCTGTCCTCTTAATTTTATACATGAAGACATAATCTGGCATAACTTTATAGATTTTTGTAGCAGCACATTTGTATTTCAAGTGTATCATATATTTATCACTTGTTGTGCATTACACCCAGCCGTGGAGCTAAGATTCTCTGCCTGCTATTGTTTGATGGAAACTGTGACTAATATGTAATTGCTCACTGACAGTAGCTTGTGTCAACAGACAGCATTAAGCCACTAGACCCCTGTTAAACTGGATAGTTGCCTGTAGGTTTTAAACTGTGTCAAACAGTGAGTCAACCTTTTGCTCTCAAATAATCTGTCCTCTTAGTTTTACACATAAAGACATAATCTGGCATGACTTGATAAGTCTTTGTAGCAGCACATTATTTTGCACTTCCAGTGTATCATTGCAACATAACATACATATTACATACTGTGTGCCACATTTGAATGTTGTGTATGTAATATTTCCATGCAATCCATTTGCATATATAATGTAAAACTTTAACAGCCGTTTTCTTAATTTTCACTTTTTTACCCCTACCATGTTCAATGCTCCATAACTTCGCCAATTTTGGTAGCAGTCATAATTTTTGAAACCATGTAAAGCACCCTACCAAACCTTTATAAGGATGTAAGAAAACAACGTTACCATTTTTCCGACTTATCACTCATTTGGTCAGCCGGGGTCACATATAGACGTATTAGTCCAAAGGACTTCGGGGCCACTTGGCTCATTTTTTCTTCACAGAACATTAGTAGGTGTTGGTATGAACATATGTACTACAAAAGAAAACATGGCATTAACGCCATATGTCACCAGTCCGTCCTTTAAAAACAATTACTTTGTCTGACTCAATGGAATTCCCCTTCAAATTCTTGGAAAATGTAACAACTTTCTGTAGAAACAACGTTTCTGTAGAAACAACGACGTCAGTTTCATGCCAGCGCAGATGTTCACGAGTGTAAATTTGCTTGCCGTGAATGAATATATAGTCTGGTTATTCTGATACCAGTATCCTGTTTTATAAAGATTACATAATTGCATTGCGATGTTAAATAACCAATGCTGGCGGTAGTATTCTTGTTTTCCGACTGAACGCAGTTCCATGCTCAACAACCTCGCGATTTGTCAGTAACCCGGGGTTGACCCCTGACCAATCAGGTGCCACCAAAACACAGACTAGCACCTGGGGCCATAGGCCAGTCATAAACATGAGGTCATTCGACATTTAGTCATTATAAATACAGATTGCAGGGCCTACTTGGGGGGGAAACGAAGGGATATCTCAAAAGCAGATGTCTACGTCAATCTGTATTAAAAATAAACTGCCAACAAAAAACATCACATTTTATGCAAAACTCGCCTATCTGGTGACATGTCTGTTATCAATGACAACCAAGAAGCATTATTTAATATAACCTTTTTAAAAACTGCAATAGTTAGGAAGCTATAACTTGGCATCCAAGCTGGCCTTACTCATGTGCCAAATTGCATGGGATTGTTTTAATATTGGTGAAGGGGTTATGCCAAAAATACACTTCAACATTGTTATAAAATTGTTATGAAGCTGTAGCACGCTTAATATGCATTTGTTCACAAAACAAACCCACACGAATGTTAATAATATATTTGTGCTTATAAACATGCACATTTTTCTTTCAGAGTATTTCTTAAAATGAAATAAAATGCCATTTTGAGGTTATTTTTTACATATTTTTTAATTGTCTTTAAAAGCATGGAAATGTCACTAAACAACCTAGAAACATAATTCGTTTTGGACTAGAGTATTGCTTGATGCCTTAGGCATAGTCTGAGAAAACATTGTTAGTCTAACTTCAAAACTGATGTCATGCCATTATTTAATTAGTGATCATATGCAGAGCATTTCAAAGACTGCTACGAAATATTAACTTTTTAATAACTGTTCAACTGTTCTTTTACCAAAGAAATTCCTAAAATGTTGGTTCGATGTAGAAAACAGCATTGTCAGTTCAGTGTAAACACTGATGTCCAGTGATTGGCTGCTAGATGGCACAACACCACATGCCACAGAATTGCACAATAAATTAACATGGAACACACAACGACATAGTGACAGACTGCAAGTGAGAGCACCAGCACTGTGGCAACACAACGACACAGTGACAGACTGCAAGTGAGAGCACCAGCACTGTGGTAACACAACGACACAGTGACAGACTGCAAGTGAGAGCACCAGCACCGTGGTAACACAACGACACAGTGACAGACTGCAAGTGAGAGCACCAGCACCGTGGCAACACAACGACACAGTGACAGACTGCAAGTGAGAGCACCAACACTGTGGCAACACAACGACACAGTGACAGACTGCAAGTGAGAGCACCAGCACCGTGGTAACACAACGACACAGTGACAGACTGCAAGTGAGAGCACCAGCACCGTGGCAACACAACGACACAGTGACAGACTGCAAGTGAGAGCACCAGCACCGTGGCAACACAACGACACAGTGACAGACTGCAAGTGAGAGCACCAGCACCGTGGCAACACAACGACACAGTGACAGACTGCAAGTGAGAGCACCAGCACTGTGGTAACACAACGACACAGTGACAGACTGCAAGTGAGAGCACCAGCACTGTGGCAACACAACGACACAGTGACAGACTGCAAGTGAGAGCACCAGCACTGTGGCAACACAACGACACAGTGACAGACTGCAAGTGAGAGCACCAGCACTGTGGCAACACAACGACACAGTGACAGACTGCAAGTGAGAGCACCAGCACTGTGGTAACACAACGACACAGTGACAGACTGCAAGTGAGAGCACCAACACTGTGGCAACACAACGACACAGTGACAGACTGCAAGTGAGAGCACTACACTGTGGTAACACAACGACACAGTGACAGACTGCAAGTGAGAGCACCAGCACTGTGGCAACACAACGACACAGTGACAGACTGCAAGTGAGAGCACCAGCACTGTGGCAACACAACGACACAGTGACAGACTGCAAGTGAGAGCACCAGCACTGTGGCAACACAACGACACAGTGACAGACTGCAAGTGAGAGCACCAGCACTGTGGCAACACAACGACACAGTGACAGACTGCAAGTGAGAGCACCAGCACTGTGGTAACACAACTCGACACAATGTTGTTTACCGAATAAGACATCACCATGGCAGTTTTTTTTTATACATGTAGGTTAGGTCTTCACCATGGTAATGTTGTTTACAGGTCAGGTCATCACTATGGTAATGCTGTTTACAAGTCAGGTCATCACCATGACCATGTTTACAGGTCAGGTCATCATTATGGCTATGTTTACAGGTCAGTACACCATGACGTTACTGTTTACAGGTACGATCAGTGGTATCATGGAAGCGCCGTGGGACATTTAAACGCCCTGACACCCCAGGTCCCGACAGTGACCTTCTGTGGAGGTCGGAAGGTCGTCGGCAGCTGATCCACCGAGAGACTGCCAAATACCCCGGGGAATACGAGGAAGAGTTTCCAAAGGGGAAGATCTATGACAAGAAGTCGTTCCCATTGAAGCTGCAGGCCGGGAAGAAGTATTCCTTCTGTACATGTGGCTACAGCAAGAACCAGGTGGGTTGTGGGGTGGACACGTGACAGCAAGAACCAGGTGGGTTGTGGGGTAGACACTTGACAGCAAGAACCAGGTGGGTTGTGGGGTGGACACTTGACATGAAGAACCAGGTGGGTTGTGGGGTGGACACTTGACAGCAAGAACCAGGTGGGTTGTGGGGTGGACACTTGACAGCAAGAACCAGGTGGGTTATGGGGTGGACACCTGACAGCAAGAACCAGGTGGGTTGTGGGGTGGACTCTTGACAGCAAGAACCAGGTGGGTTGTGGGGTGGACACTTGACAGCAAGAACCAGGTGGGTTGTGGGGTGGACACCTGACAGCAAGAAACAAGTGGGTTATGGGGTGGATACCTGACAGCAAGAACCAGGTGGGTTGTAGCGTGGCCACCTAGGGGAGTCCTTGAGGGGAGTATGAGTTCTAAGGTGGGCTCACTCTTGGGGGTTGGCTGAACCTAGTGTGGGTTATTTGCTTAGTTACCTTACTTGTGATCTAGGGCTATTGCGGACATTTAGGTGTTTTTTTCAAGTGACATTTAAAAATTTTCATTTGATTACTATAAACGATTTCCTTTCATAAACTTGCCACACACTATAGTTAAAATATGTAGTGCAAAATGATTTTTAATTAAGCAAGTTTTATAAAAGAATACTGTTGTGAAAATCATTATGATGAATAAGAATAGACTTTGATAGTTAGATCGGATAATTTGTACAAGTATGAATAGCTTTATGTTAAAGTATATATATACAGCCAAATTTGAATTGGACCCAATCAAAAATAATTTAATAATGATAATGATGATGCTTCATGTGTACCAGTGTCTCAGTCTCTAATGATAATGATGATGCTTCATGTGTACCAGTGTCTCAGTCTCTAATGGTAATGATGATACTTCTCTAATGATAATGATGATACTTCATGTGTACCAGTGTCTCAGTCTCTAATGGTAATGATGATGCTTCTCTAATGATAATGATGATACTTCATGTGTACTAGTGTCTCAGTCTCTAATGATAATGATGATACTTCATGTGTGCTAGTGTCTCAGTCTCTAATGATAATGATGATGCTTCATGTGTACCAGTGTCTCAGTCTCTAATGATAATGATGATGCTTCTCTAATGATAATGATGATACTTCATGTGTACTAGTATCTCAGTCTCTAATGATAATGATGATACTTCATGTGTATTGTGTCTCAGTCTCTAATGATAATGATGATACTTCATGTGTGCTAGTGTCTCAGTCTCTAATGATAATGATGATGCTTCATGTGTACCAGTGTCTCAGTCTCTAATGGTAATGATGATGCTTCTCTATTGATAATGATGATACTTCATGTGTACTAGTGTCTCAGTCTCTAATGATAATGATGATACTTCATGTGTACCAGTGTCTCAGTCTCTAATGATAATGATGATACTTCATGTGTACCAGTGTCTCAGTCTCTAATATGTTACTAGTTCGTATGCACCTGTCTCAGCCCCTACATCGTTTCCTTTCAGCCACTCTGCGATGGCTGGCACAAGAAAGTCGAAGGAACTACCTACCAGAAGACCACACCCAAGTATTGTCCAATTGTATTCACTGTCGAAGAGACAAAGGAATATTCTCTGTGCAACTGTAAACAATCCAACAACCGACCATTCTGTGACGGCTCACACAGGAAGGACGAGATTCAAGAGGCTGTCAAGTAAACACAAGCCAGATATTATAGTCTTATACCCATCAACAATACTATTGCTAAAAGTAATACTTCTTCTCAGTGTTGCTCCTACACATGTGCAGTGTTTGTGGTGTGGGTTGCAATACTGTGCTGCTTCTATACATCTCGCGTGTTTGTGATCACCGGGACTTAATTCTAAGCATATTTACTAAAAATTATAATGTCGTTTTTTACCATCAGTTGCAGATGCTTAATGCAACTTTTGTTATCCCAGTGAGTTATCTTGATCATGTGTGGCTGTTGGTGATATTGTTATGAATTCGAAAGATGCTTGGTAATCATGAAGTATACAGATTAGGACACTCAATTGGATGTGTAATTGTTCCCTTACATGTTTTATAATTGTTAATAAATGGAAGCATGATTTTATAAGCATGTTTTAAAAACTTAAATTTAAAAAACCTGCTTGTTTACATTTGTAATTTAGTTTAAACAAGAGGTAGGTTTACATAAATGTATTATTATCAATTGATGCCAAAGCATTTGATTGAGGAAGCAGAGTCACTCGGCAGTATACCATATAGACGTTGAATGGGTAACCACTAAAAAAACACCCAGAAATACCACAATGACCGTATGTATTGTGACACCGTACATTTGGGACACCCTAAAAATCTAGAAAAATAAGTATTTTTCTGTACCGTATGTTTTGGGACACCTTTGTAAATGTAATTATTCTTTGTTCTTATGTATTGGGACACCAATTATTCATATTTCTGACGAGCATGTACTCACCTTTTTCCCCGATGCAGGCACATGAATAAAAAACAGTGTATCAATAAAACGTCTTATAATTGCAGTTGCTCTGACACAAACTTGGGTGATGTAACTACTGTAGCACCAGCAACGATGTTTCACCCTTCTCTCAGCTACCAGCTGTGGCCTTTATACATTTAGAAAGTGTCACAAGTCCTAGTTGCTGTCCCCCAACGTTTTGCTGTAATCTACAAAACTGTGTGATCTCTCGACTCTGCATTCTCCCAAAACTTGCACATTGTTTCATGTAAAGTTGACATTTTCATCTGCATATATGGACATTTATCTACCAAGAAATTAGTTACTGACAGTGTAATGGATGACACCCTGTTAATACCAGGGGCAGTTCAATGGGGATTACAAGACGTTTTGTTGCATTTCTGCAAGTTGATCTTCTATATTTTGATAACAAATGTGTTTCCTTATGTGGCCGGTATGGGGGTGGGCAGTAATGGGGGTATGGATGGTACTGCAGTCAAATAGGGTACAACCTGTCACTTGGTAAATTGTCTCTGAACAAGTGTAGGAAACTGGTACCAGACAGACTAAACAGTTCACATGGCTGAGGATGTAGTCCCTACATATAACATTTGTTTCATGTGATATAGGGCCATTAAGCCACTCAAAAAATAGTTAGTAGCAAGGTAATAGACAAGGTAACCATGGTGAAGTTACAAAGCCTGGTTAACACCAGGGTAGTAAAACGGGGATGGCATGACATCAAGATTCGTTGGCTTCCCTAAGTACTGGAACAGTGAATCTGAGAATTAATTTTGTGCACCATATGTTTTTGGGACAGCTGATAATTTAAGGTGGCTCTGGTGGCAAAGACATGCTTGTTTTGAATTAATAATTTCTAATAAAAGTTTTGAAGATAGACTAACATTTTTTTCTCAGACTCTGCCTAAGATATTAAGCAATACTCTGGTAAAAAAGAATCATTGTCCGTGGCCATTCTTCGTAGAGCGACGTTACAGCAACTCGGGCTCCACGTTCCTCCAAACAGGTGAACATTCATCCGGTACACATCGGGACTCTAGCTTGTGTCGCCATCAGCCCACCAATTATCTCGATGCATCGCGGTGGCTCTTGGTAACTCGCACTTGATGGAACATGGCCCCGATGTCCGCAGTTAGCGCCACCGGTTCTATCCTGAACCGGAGTAGCACTCCAAGCAACGAGCTCGTCAGGTCGGGTCCCCGTAGGACATGATCATTTAGTGATACTCCATTGAATCTTGCAGCACAGTCGAACACCACTCTGAGTTTGCCAGGTTTGTTTGGGTGGTATATAGGGTGGTGCGACAAATACCACGTGGCACTTTCGGCTCATGTGTAATATACCTGTTCAGCATATCCTTTATCCACGAGGTTCTGCATGTAGCTGCTGTAGTCCTTCTTCAGAGTCATATCTCGGTTGAGCCTTCTTTTGAGCCCGTTTAACCGTGTTTCTGCAAGCTGACGGTTGTCAGGTAAGCCAGGTGAATTTTGCTTGAAAGGAATGGCGAGCTCATAATGACTCGTCCTTCTGTGTGATGCTTTCCTCTCAGACTGACACCGCTTTCTTGTCCTTAGTGGACATCTCCGGCTTCTCGTTTACCAGTGTGTCCCATTCTTCACATCTCCAGAACCTTTCCATCTGTTGGTGTAAGTTGTCATCGGTGGCAAGGAAATGCGAAGTGACTGTGCTCTCTCTCTTCAGAGCAATGATTTCCTCGGCCTGTATCCCTAGGACCGTTCAAGATCCATCCCAGCAGCGTCCTTGTCGCATAGGGATCACGGACGTCACCACTTCATATCTCTCTTGGCACCAGGATGCCTGGGTTATCCTGGCCTATCAGCTATCGGATGTTACATCTACTTCCGGTATCTCTATATCTCGGAGGTGGTGCCATTGCGTCAACTCACACTGTTGTCCAATATTCGATCTCTTGATTGATATCGCTGGTCTGGTTAACACGCGCTCCAGACCGTGATAGTCGCCGTCTATAGCCGCCACCTCTAAGCTGACCACTCTACTGCTCACTCTTCTATCCTCCATGTCAAGTGTCGTCAACGTGAGTTCCTCTGATTCTCCTCGTAGCCGCAACTCATCTGCCAGTCTCTCTGAACAAAATATGCTGGTGGACTCGCTGTCCAGCAAAGCGTAGGTCTCAAGGTATTTCTGTGAATTACTTGCGCTCACCCTAACGGGTACTATGGGTAGGGCTACCCTGACGATGCCGGCCCCAGTGGTGTTACAGCTGACGTCCTTCTCGGCTCGTTTGACATAGTCGTCGACACTTTGGTACTGTTCGTTACTCTGCTTGACTGGTGAAGGACTGACCTCGTGCAAGAATGTCGTGTGCTTCCGATCGCATCCCTGCAGGGAGCAAGTGCGGGTTAACTTGCATTTTGCGGCATAATGTCCAGGACGTGAACAGTTGTAGCATAAGTTGTTGTTCCTTGCTGTTTTTATTCTGTCCTCAACCTTTAGACTTTTGAATTGTTAACAATTGAATAAGGTGTGACCCTCTGAGCAAAGAAGACACGTGTCGCCATATTCTGCCGCTGTGGATGTGCCGTAGCTCCCAATCCCTTCCTCGTTTCCCTGGCGTCGGTCGTACCTTCTTTCCTGTGGTGCGTACATCGATTGACCGTAGGCAGGCTGTCTCCTGTCATGCAGTGCGTGAATCAGTTGGCCATACACCGGATCGCTGCTCTCTGTAGCAGCTTCTTCTACAAAGATGATAAGACGTTCTGTGTCTGGTGACACGTGGAACTTATTTCTTGTCGACTGCATTTAGTCATCTGGAACGCAAGTACATCGGCAATCTTTCAACAATCTTGACCATTTCTCTCTGAGAACTGATCTCAGAAATGTACCCCATTGCCTTAAGTGTCTCACCACAATTTCTAAGTTCGTCTGCGAATTCTCTTAAGCCATCACAGTCCTTAGGGGAAATTACCTGGCCTACTGTCACCCTCTTAATCCATGCATCTACAACAGAGTACGTGTTGCCAAACCTGTCTTCAAGCACCTCCCTCGCCCTCTTACATCCTGCTCTAGGCTCCATTACGACACATGATTCGATCACCTTACTAGCCTTACCAACACACATTTTCATGAGCATAGCAAGTTTGACACTCATCGAGAGTCTCTTTGACGTTGCTATCGAACGCTCTAACAAACCTCTAATATTTCAGGGGGTCACCGTCAAAGTTCATCAGCTCTATCTTAGGCATCTGCATCATCTGAAACATGTTTTGTTGTTGTTTTAACAGTTCAAACACGAGATTGTCACGTTCAGGAGGGTCGTTCGCGCATCGGGGTGGCTGCCTGGTAGGTTCGTTCACATTCAGTGGTGCCGCCTGTCGGAGTAAACGTTGACTTGCGACACTCGGTAGCTCAAGTGGCGCCCTCTCTCGAACAGATCGTTGAGCAATTGTCTTGTTTAAGTCGCTTTGTTTCGCTTCTTCGGCTTCATAGATTTCCGCCTCTGCTTCGGCTATGGTAATGTCAGTTTGCAATTTCAGCAGTTCTCTGCATTGTCGTAAAGCCTGTTCCTCACGTTCTAAGCACTGCGCCATCTCAAGTGTCGCTGCATCGCAGCGAGTCCAGCCGCCATGGCTCTTGCCCGTGTACTGCCAGCACTTGTGCCGTTGTGGACGCACGCGATGTCGACGAACACGAAACCTGGCTCGCTGAATGTTCGGGTTGGACATCTGGCTCAGACTCTTCCTTTATTATCCCGTGTAGCTGTTGCAGCAATTCGGCTGACGACATATTTATTGTATTGTGGCGGATTGCTGTGTTGCCATTACTTATTGGTTCAACGCTCGCTGTTTATTTTGATAGTGTGGAAGTGCAGCCCTCCATGATCGGTAGGTGGAAGCACTGGGAGGGAAATTCCCGCTGTGCCGGACACTGGTCAATTTGCAGTGGTCATCAGGGAAGCTGGAAAGACTATAAATAGGGGCAGTCCCCAGGGTCCGGCGCGCATTACCATCACGGACTGACTGACAGCAAGACTGACGCACGTGACAGCGACACTCGAATCCACGGATTTACACGGGAGACGAAAAGGTAAGCAAGGCTTACTATTAGTAGTCTTCCACATTGGTGTCAGAAGTGGGATCTGTGTCTACGGCCTGGTATAAACAGAGTGCTGTAAAGGGCTAATCGAGTGGTCTCGATAGTCAATTGTCACCTGACCCCGTTTTCACCTTGTTGTGAAACGCGGTGTCTCGATCGTTAGTTACTTGTACAAGTATAACAATCGCAACTAGTTATTCCCAGCTTAAAAAGCTGTGAAATACCTGTATAAACCCCCGCCCGACCCATAAAACTCCAGACAACGATTTTGCACGCCACTTTCGTGACTTTCCCAACTGTAACTCCCGAGCTCGCTGTCCTAACATTCGCCCGCCGGCGATCACCGCGGACCCGCCCTATTCACATTCCGCACATACGCAGCAGTGGAGAGAAGTACACTGACCTTCAACTGAGGCACAGCGCCCGCTCCATCCCAACCCTGCGATCGAAGGAGCGCGAGTATATTATCGCTGTGGCTTTGCCAATTAAAATATAATTAATACTGCGACTATTATAAGCCGTTTTAGGCGAAGAGTGTTTTCTCGAACCTTTCCCGTCAAATAAATCTGGCCAAAAGGGACACATGCGGTAACGACGCCACTTGGAAAACGGCAATAGATAACTCCGTTCTGTTTCTTTTTTCCACATACAGGGTATATGTAGCTAATTTTCTCGCTTTATCCCCCTGCTAGCATGTTTCTCCAACCCTGTATCACTTTGATGTATTCAATGCAATTCTTCCCTACCATTGTGCATTTGGCTGGGAAATTAAATTACTTTTAAGTAGTGTTTCGGCATTTTCCGTTTTCTGTTGTTGGACTACTGATTACATTACTTTTTAGTAGTATATAGGTATTTTAGCTTTCTGTTTTTAACTTGGCAATTTAGCCATGCCAAGAACGAAAAACCGTCCCGCCAAACCTGCTGCCCCAACAGCACCGCCTGAAAAGCAGGAAGTGCCAGACCACATGTCCGACACAGACACACCTGCTCCACTAGACGGAGCCACTGGAGGTTTATTTCCACACGATGGGTCTCGCTACCCCTGGAACCAACCCGGCCCACTTCCCCTGGGTATGCCTAACCTAACTGATGTACCAGGGGCTACAGCCGGCCTGCCCATACAGCCTACAGGCATACCTGACTGGTTCATTCAGTTCAACAACAACCTATTTCAGAGATGGGACGAACCATTCCATGCATTGGCCCAACGATTCAATGTTCTCGAAGAAAGAGTCATAACCCAAAGTGGTGAGCAACACGCACAACTCGATGAATTATTTCGAAAGATGCATGAACACGACCTACGCAAGTCAACAGGCCCAACAACTCAGGCGTCACACGGTCAGCGTGACCCTACAGATGACAATGCCTCTGCTGCGCTACCCTCCGCTCATCCACCACCAGGGGACAGTCAGGGTGCTAGGCCGAAACAGAGTTCAGTGCCACTACCCTATGCTTACGATAGGTATGTGAAGCCTGAGACCCCCACATACCGGCCTCCCACGTCACTTCCTGAGTTCCGACGGCAACACCATCACAGAACTGAGGCAGAGCAGACCTGTTCACGTGCCGCCAATGATACTCAACACCTCAAGTACCAAAATGTTGGTCTTGAGAAGTTTGATGGGAAGCCGGATGAATGGGAAACTGGGCCCATCAGTTCAGAGTTTTCACTGACATATGCCGTTGGAATGAAACTGAACAGATGCTACATCTTGTGGCTTCTCTCAGAGGGCAGGCACTAACAGCACACCGCAGTTTTTCTGATGCCGAACGTTCATCTGTCGAGTCTTGCATGGACGCACTCGACGGCAGATACGGCTCCAGAAGGCCGCTTGTCATCGCGTCGCTCCGAGCCGATCTGTTAGTGATCAAACAAAAAGAAGGCGAAAGCCTGGACACGTTTGGTGATAGAGTGCTTAGCTTAACCCGCCGAGCCTATCAAGGGATGACACTGGAACTAATCCAGGGATTGTCGGTACAGGCATTCCTGAGAGGTATCAAGGACAAAATAGCAGGTCAGGAGGCCGTGAAGTTTGGTAAGCTGAGAACCATTGCCGACGCTGTGGAACAAGTCATGCACCTTCAGTGCACGGCACGAGCATTTGGAAAACCTGCCTATACCGATAGGCAGGTCGTGTTTGATGACGAACCACCAACGGTCGTCACTGACAGACATACCGACATTGACCGGTCGTAGAGGGAGTTGTGCAACAGCTACAACACGTCAACTTTTCGCCAATGCCACATAAAGATGACACCTGCTTCTCACGCGGAGGCACCGGCCACACGGCAAGGCACTGTGCGACAAAAAGGAGACGTTCCCCGTCTCCCCTCACCTGCTACGAGTGTTGCGGTCGTGGACACCTGTCTCGCGAATGCACTAGTGCACGCCGACGAGCAGACCGAAAAGAAAGGCATAGGCGCCGAAACAGACCCAGTAGCTCCGACAGCAGCTCTAGTGACTCAGGCGGCACTAACAACGGTAAACGCTACGGACACAGCCCTAAACGCCCCCAGCGTCACAACCGTGATGGGGAGGAGAGGTCATGCACGAGTAGCCGTGAATATCAGCGACGTAGAGAGCACACCCGACACGGGCACTGCAGTGGTCAGGACAGTGACCACAATGCCTCTCGCAACAACAACAACAACAACAACAACAGTCGTGAGCCGAAACAAACCAGAATCGGTGGACATTACACCAAACAGGGCTATGCAACTAGTGGAAGCCCGAGTCCGCGCCGTGGCTATTCGGCCTCTCCGACGAGGAAGGCTGAAAAGGGAGTCGAGACGCCATCAAACTAAGTGGGATGAACCCAGTTGGCGAGGGGCTCACCCCAGCGCTGTCTCACATTCGGGATAGTAGCCAGCCAACACACAAACAGGACAGCCAACGATCCCACCATCGGGACACTGGGCTGCCCATAGCCAGTAGAAACACCATTACATGTAGGACGGAGCTAGAGCCACCACGGCCGCCGACTTTGTAGCTAGACGCATAAACTTGAGCCCTGCTGTAGGCCACACGATGCTAATTCCTGCAACTATCTATGGCAGGACTACGCTGATGGTGGTAGATACAGTTGCTCAAATCTCTATGATAAGCCGGTCATTTCTTGACTCATTAGGCCGGTCGATCACAAAACCATCCGCACAACTAGGCATACAAAATGCTCAACGCGATTCATACATGCAATGCCACATCATTCGGCAGCTGCCGTTTTCAGTACAGCATAACGAATACAAGATCGCCGTCGCTGTCGGACCGCTAACAGACGACTTCATTCTTGGCCTTGATTTCCTGTTGGAACATCACAGTGTTGTAGACGTAGACGTAGTATCGACGCCGTTATGAAGAAAGGGTCTGACACGTGCTACCATGTGAGTAAGATACATGTCGCACAACGCGCTGTAGTCCCGCCAAAACAGAACTGCTCACTAACACGGCTTGCAGTGACTATGTCACTACACCTCAGGCAACCGACAGCCTACTTATTCCATCCTGCATTATTAGCGGGGGAAGGGGACCTAGTAGTATGGAGGTAATCAATGATTCATCCCAACAGGTAGTGCTAAAGAAGGGAGAGTTGTTAGCAGTAGCTGTTGAACTTGATATAGTAATGAATGCTAACACTGAATGACACCGGCCACACGTCAACGTCTACCGCACCGGAGTGGAAAACCGCATTGACCGGCGGGACGTTCCCTCATGGGAAGAAGTGAATGAATTCAATAAGACGTCCCCACCTGTTGCAATGTCACTTATCCCTGACGCCAGCCTTGACGGGATATACATCTCAGCCAAACTAGACGAAGTACGGTCCCCGATACCGACACACCTGGCAGATGTATTTGCTAGAGCAAAGATACTCATATCAAAGAGAGAACAAATTGCTCTAGGATTCCTACTAAACAAATACGCAGACGTGTTCGCAAAGAAAACGAAGACCTAGGCAAACTCACCCTAATGCGCCATAGGATAACAACCTACAATGAAGACCCAGTCAGAGAAAGACTGAGGCGCACACCCCTGACATTTCAGGCTGTTGAAGAGAAAACTCTAACGGACATGCTTGAAGCTCAGATTATCAAACCATCAACGTCGAAATGTGTTTCAGCACCAGTCCTGGTAAGGAAGAAAGACGGTGAGGTTCGCTATACGGTAGACTTCCGCCAATTAAATGCAAAAACCGTCAAAGACGCGTAACCCCTACCATTGATAGAGGAGTGCATTGACACCCTAACGGGCACGCTATGGTTCCACACGCTTGATTTGGCCACTGGATACTGGCAAATAGAGGTAGACGAACGCGATCGTCATAAAACGGCATTTATGACGAAATATGGACTGTTTTAACATATCCGCATGGCTCAAGGCCTATGCAACGCACCAGCTACGTTCCAGAGAGTCATGCACCTCGTCCTGCGCGGCCTTGCATGGGACAGGGTATTAGTGTATCTAGATGATGTCATTGTGCTGGGTAGGAGTTTTGAAGAGTCTCTTGAAAATCTGGAAATCGTCCTCCAGAGATTCGAGAAACACAACCTAAAACTAAAACCCAAGAAATGCTCTATTTTTAGCACCAACGTACGGTTCTTGGTTCTTGGTGTCACGGGAGGGAGTGTCGGTCACCAGCGATCACACGCAATGCGTGTTGGATTGGCCCCGACCTGCGAATGCTCTTCAAATGAGCAAGTTCACTGGCTTTCTAAACTATCACAGGGAGTTCATTCGAGGACTAGCAGAAACCATGAAACCGCTATATGCATTAACGAAACCCACGGTATCCTTTGAGTGGACTGAGTCTTGTGAAGAAGCGTTCCAAAAACTGAAAGGCGAGATGACCACCACACCAGTACTGACATTCCCCAATAACAAGGACCCGTTCGTTCTGGACACCGACGCTTCTGACATAGCAATTGGGGCAGCTTTATGCCAAACGCAGAATGGAGTCGAACGCCCGATTTCGTTCGCCTCGTATACTCTAACACCGGTACAACAGCGATACTGCACCACGCGGAAAGAGCTGCTGGCCATAGTCATGTTCACTCGTCATTACAGACACTACCTACTCGGTAGAGAGTTCACCATAAGAACAGATCACGGGTCACTGACATGGCTGTTCCGCTTCAAAAACCCGGTGTGTCAAATTGGGAGATGGCTGGAAGAATTGTTACAATATTCCCTGACCATCCAACACCGACCAGGTACCAAACATGCTAATACTGATGGATTGTCACGCATTCCAGAGGAACTTGAAGTGTGTGATTGCTACGAGGCCGGTAAGGAAGTGTTTTCCTTACCCTGTGGCGGCTGTCCCTACTGCACAAAACGACATGCACAGTGGAGCAGGTTTGAGAACGAACTCGACTATGTAGTCCCACTAGCAATAAGACACACCCATACCCTAGAAGAGAACGCCACTGCGGCGGCTTCTGACGGTGTCACAGAAGGAAGTCGAATTGAACCCAATTATATGAGCCAATACAGTGTGCAGGAGTTGAGGGACTCTCAACTGCTTGACAGTGACTTGCAACCAATAATTAACTGGTTAGAGGTGGAAACACCAAAACAAAACGAGCTACAACTTCAAAGCAAGGCCACGCGTATTCTGAGGAACTGTAGGGACCGGATTCATATGCGATATGGGGTCCTATTCTACCGCTGGGCGGAAGACATTGGGCCCTCGACGCTTAAACTGGTTGTCCCACATCCCATGAGACAAGAAACACTCAGTGTGACCCATGGCCACCGCATTGGGGACCACTGGAGTCGAGACAGAACATTTGCTAAGCTGAAAAACAACTTCTTTTGGCCATCCATGCACAAAGACTGTCGACTGTTTGTAGAGACATGTGCTGTGTGTCACGTGAATAAGGCGGGACCCTCCCAGAGAGCACAGCTGCTACACTACCAAGAAGGGATCCCTGGTGAACGGGTATGGATATTTTGGGCCCATTTACAACCAGCGAATCGGGCAACAAATATGTCCTCATGATTATTGACCAATTTACCCGCTGACTCGAACTACATGCAATACCTGAGCAGACAGCCGAAATCACAGCCAAGACATTCTTCGAGCAATGGATCGCCAAATATGGCACGCCCCTACAAGTACACACAGATCAGGGCAGAATTTTTGAAAGTCAGCTATTCTCTAACCTCTGCAGACTAATGGAAGTCAAAGACCCGAACAACTCCCTATCGTCCCAGTTCTAATGGTCAAGTCGAACGATATAACTAAATGGTCCTGTCGTTTATCAGATGTTACCTGGCTAACCAAATATCCAGATGGGATGAAAACCTCGCAGCACTAGGTATGAGCATACGAGCCACAGTAAATAGAAGCACGGGGTTTACACCCAACATGTTGTTATTCGGCCGTGAAAATTGCATGCCTGCGGATGTCCTATTCGGTCTCTCTAATGTGAATGCACAACGACAGGAACCGTCTAGATACCTAAAGGAATTGACCGAGAAACTAAGGGATGCCTTTGCGGCCGCACGCAAAAACCTTCAAATGGCACAGCACCGCCAGAAGATGAATTATGACACCCGAGCTATAATAAGGGAAAGAAGGTTCGATGTCGGCGACCTGGTTTACATTCGAAACAGCAGTACCAAGGTCGGCCAGAGCAAAAAACTGCTCCCACTGTGGAAGGGACCGCTCATAGTAACTGAAGCTATTTCCCCGGTCCTCTACCGTATCTCTGGTCGCAAAAAGGAGCATGTCAAACACCATGACAAACTCCGGATCTGCGAAGATCACGATATTCCACTTTGGATCAGGCGGAAACGCCAAAGAGTCATCGGCGCTGAAGAGTGGAGTGAAGATAGAGAGATTAGGGGCGACCCATTGGACGGCATTGAAGCGCTGTTCCACAACAGCCAGCCGGACAACCAGGTGGGTACAGGTACCGTGGGTGAACGGGCAGAAGAAAAGCCCTTACCGATGACACGGTATGAAAATAAAAAAAGCCACTACCAGTCCCTTAATGCTAATCCCATATTTTCAGATGGACAGGGAGCCAGGAAATTGGAGAGGCTGGAAGGAAGCCACACAGAGAACCACGATCTCGACGATTGACTTAAATGACTTACGTCAATTAATTAGTGGTGGGCCCTACACGAATTTATTGCCGTACGTTACCTTAAATGACGTACGGTTGCAATTAGATTCAATAGCTCGTGCGTTGCCAGCTGCCACGAAGGCTGTGTCAACCGCCATGCTGGAGGCCACCTCACCGGCCATGCCAGCACCCATGGGCACTTCGGCCACCTGTACCGTGACTGATGGGGACACAAATCACAACAAGCGTTGGAGAAAACAGAGGGGGAAGAAATGGGCACGATATCAGCCCTACTCCCCTGTTATGAAAAAAAAACCTTGCAGGCAACGGTGGGCCACGCAACCGCGACAGGAGGCCTTAGGTGCCCAGGCTCGAAAGGAGACGTTGCCCTCTGTTCACGCAGCAGGTCCACCCAGACGGCGGCGGATCGCACGGTCTCGACAGAAGATCCCGATTGCGGCCCATATCCTCAATAGGGGAATCCTCCGAGGCATGTGGCAGTGCACGATGTGTCACGAGCCATGTGCAGACAAACGACTGCACATAGAAACGCATCATCTGCCTTGGCACTTCCACTCAGACTCCGCTTGTTGGGTATGCAGGCGACAATTTGGATCCGTTGGACCACTGTCGAACCATTTGGCCCAGCATAGCGATGAAGACAGGCGGAATGGAGAGTTTCCCCAGTACTTTACCCTATGGGCATACTCCGTGATAGACCTGCTGGAGTGGATACGAAGGAGGCTTAGACAGCAGACATTCGCTGAGCTAGTGGAGCTGTTCAGCCGAAGAGGGTGGCACCCAAATCAGGATGCATCACCCAGCGCTGCACATCTCGTTACGTTGTCAGAGATTGCAAACATGATGGGGCTACCCATCCAGCCCCGCTCCATCCAGCTTTGCCCACCAAATCACCCGGTAGCACTACTACATTGGCGTAGCATTAGCTACATGCTTTCCGCCATTGTGTGCCATTGGGAGACTGCGTTCTCCCAATGGCACACCGATGTCCAAGAGCGTTCCACTACAATAGACTCGGTGGCAGTGGTAGACAATCGAGCCTTCTCCGGCGAATGCACAGACCGGCCGTGGGGAACATTACCGTCAACCACAAGACGGTAGTTGTGCAGACCAAATATAGTGCACACCCGCGGCTGGCGAAGGCACTCGACATGAGTAAGTGGGGAGTATTACAGGCCAGGATGCGTAGCCCCCAGTGCTGCACCATCGGGGAATGTGGCCTTGATTACACCGAACCGGCCTCCTCGCTCCCTAGCCAACGACAGCTGTTCTGCCGGCACATCGCCATGGCACGTGAGCGTCATAAGCCACTCATCCTGCACCTGCGCGGAAACAACAACTACACAGTGGGTAGCAGAGGTAATGAGCGAGGCCTTGCTGAAGCTAAAGCAGAACACGCATCGCCACCAGAAACTGCATGTGCACTGTTTCACTGGGGACCTCCGGGACTACCGACTGGGTCAGTCAGTTCCCGCACACAATGTTCGGCTTCACCCACAAATCCACACAGACTCCAGCATTCGCCGTGCTAGCACGGCGCATCGATCTGCATAGGCTGGTGTTGGACACCGACGCTCCCCTGCTATCACCCCATGGGTACAACAAAGGACACCCGTACGAGGCAGTGAATCAGGCCCAGTGTGTTGCGGAACATCGCAATCTACCAAACTGGGTGATCCTAAAGGTTGCAGCCCTCAACGCACTGGCGTTTTACCGTGTGTAAAACGTACGTTGTGAGGATGGGGGCACCTCGCCCAGTCAAGAGCCGATTTACGGCACCTTTCATGCTGCCTGGGCACTACGCCGAGAGCAGCAAACTGACAGCGGCACCTTGCCCAGGCATGAGTCAGTTTACGCCACGATATCAATCATACTACCGGGGCACCACGCCAGGAACAAAAAACCAATAGGGGAAACAATATTGATTGATGTTTGCATTAACTTTTAGTAATATTTTACTCGGGCCAATTAGTTATGTTCTAAAAGTTAGTTAGCTAATTTGAATAATTATTAAGGATTTTAGCCTGCTAAAACATAACGGGGGAAGGATGTGGAAGTGCAGCCCTCCATGATCGGTAGGTGGAAGCACTAGGAGAGAAATTCCCGCTGTGCCGGACCCTGGTCAACCTGCAGTGGTCATCAGGGAAGCTGGGAAGACTCTAAATAGGGGCAGTCCCCAGGGTCCGGCGCGCATAACCATCACGGACTGACTGACAGCAAGACTGACGTACGTGACAGCGACACTCGAATCCACGGATCTACACGGGAGACGAAAAGGTAAGCAAGGCTTACTACTAGTAGTCTTCCACAATAGCGTAGTGTGGCGTGTCGCGAGGTACAATCTGCAATATAGTAAATTACTGACTATAAACACATAATTATAGTCTAAGAAAAGTAACATAAGCGTCTTGGGCACTTGTGTATAATCCGTACATAATATGTTTCCTAACACAGCCAGTCTCAACACAAACATACACATTACAACAAAACTACGAACAAAACATCTTCTTTGTCTTGTTATGTTTAACTAACCCCTCTGTCATAGCCTCATGTATGTAGCTAGAGTATTGTCGGGATTGGTTTTCAGAGTTTTCCTTCTCTAGAGCTGGAGAGTTTACTACAGATTACAGATTTACTCCCTCGGTGGAATAGTTTGCTTCCCTAGGCAGAGGCACCAGGTGAAAGGGAACAAGGATTATAGTTTTGGAAATGTGTAGTAGATTACAGCCTTACAAAGGCTGCCGCTGTATTGTGGAAATAAGAAATATCTGACTTCAGAAAATGAACACCTTAAGGGCTATCTGAATCGATCAATAATGCCACTCCAGATGCCCTGATAACGTCATACCCCTTTGGGAAAGAAAATTTATAAATATTTTGACATTATTATTGATAAAGTTGCCAAAAGCATATAAAGCTGCCACCACTGCTGCCTAAGAGGGCAGACTCCCAGACAAGGTAGTGACGGGGCAACAACAATGTCACCATTCAATTGAAACAATTTATTTATGCTTTGATGTGTTAATGCAGCCATTGCTTTTGCTACCAAAAATGCCCATCCCCTAGATGGCAAGATATGTAAAATATGCCTAACTGATCCGTGGAAGACGTATGGAGTAGAGGCCCAGCCCTGAATGTACGTTAAGTCATAATCATCTCGATAAGTGTTGTTCTTCCTCCATGTTTCCTGTACAGGGGTGAGGTCAGGTGTAGTAGTGTTGAACCACTCGTCCTGTTCTTCCTTCTTGTTCCCTGTACAGGGGTAAAGTCAGGTGTAGTATTGTTGAACCACTCGTCCTGTTCTTCCTCCTCATTCCCTGTACAGGGGTAAGGTCAGGTGTAGTATTGTTGAACCACTCGTCCTGTTCTTCTTCCTCGTTCCCTGTACAGGGGTGAGGTCAGGTGTAGTATTGTTGAACCACTCGTCCTGTTCTTCCTCCTTGTTCCCTGTACAGGGGTGAGGTCAGGTGTCGTATTGTTGAACCACTCGTCCTGTTCTTCCTCCTTGTTCCCTGTACAGGGGTAACGTCAGGTGTCGTATTGTTGAACCACTCGTCCTGTTCTTCCTCCTTGTTCGCTGTACAGGGGTGAAGTCAGGTGTAGTATTGTTGAACCACTCGTCCTGTTCTTCCCCCATGTTCCCTGTACAGGGGTGAGGTCAGGTGTAGTATTGTTGAACCACTCGTCCTGTTCTTCCCCCATGTTCCCTGTACAGGGGTGAGGTCAGGTGTCGTATTGTTGAACCACACGTCCTGTTCTTCCTCCTTGTTCGCTGTACAGGGGTGAGCTCGGGTGTAGTATTGTTGAACCGCTCGTCCTGTTCTTCCTCCTTGTTCCCTGTACAGGGGTGAGGTCAGGTGTAGTATTGTTGAACCACTCGTCCTGTTCTTCCCCCATGTTCCCTGTACAGGGGTGAGGTCAGGTGTAGTATTGTTGAACCACTCGTCCTGTTCTTCCCCCATGTTCCCTGTACAAGGGTGAGGTCAGGTGTCGTATTGTTGAACCACACGTCCTGTTCTTCCTCCTTGTTCGCTGTACAGGGGTGAGCTCGGGTGTAGTATTGTTGAACCACTCGTCCTGTTCTTCCTCCTTGTTCCCTGTACAGGGGTGAGGTCAGGTGTAGTATTGTTGAACCACTCGTCCTGTTCTTCCCCCATGTTCCCTGTACAGGGGTGAGGTCAGGTGTAGTATTGTTGAACCACTCGTCCTGTTCTTCCCCCATGTTCCCTGTACAGGGGTGAGGTCAGGTGTCGTATTGTTGAACCACACGTCCTGTTCTTCCTCCTTGTTCGCTGTACAGGGGTGAGCTCGGGTGTAGTATTGTTGAACCACTCGTCCTGTTCTTCCTCCTTGTTCCCTGTACAGGGGTGAGGTCAGGTGTAGTATTGTTGAACCACTCGTCCTGTTCTTCCCCCATGTTCCCTGTACAGGGGTGAGGTCAGGTGTAGTATTGTTGAACCACTCGTCCTGTTCTTCCCCCATGTTCCCTGTACAGGGGTGAGGTCAGGTGTCGTATTGTTGAACCACACGTCCTGTTCTTCCTCCTTGTTCGCTGTACAGGGGTGAGCTCGGGTGTAGTAATGTTGAACCACTCGTCCTGTTCTTCCTCCTTGTTCCCTGTACAGGGGTGAGGTCAGGTGTAGTATTGTTGAACCACTCGTCCTGTTCTTCCTCCTTGTTCCCTGTACAGGGGTGAGGTCAGGTGTAGTATTGTTGAACCACTCGTCCTGTTCTTCCTCCATGTTCCCTGTACAGGGGTGAGGTCAGGTGTAGTATTGTTGAACCACTCGTCCTGTTCTTCCTCCATGTTCCCTGTACAGGGGTGAGCTCGGGTGTAGTATTGCTGAACCACTCGTCCTGTTCTTCCTCCTTGTTCCCTGTACAGGGGTGAGGTCAGGTGTAGTATTGTTGAACCACTCGTCCTGTTCTTCCTCCATGTTCCCTGTACAGGGGTGAGGTCAGGTGTAGTATTGTTGAGACACTCGTCCTGTTCTTCCTCCTTGTTCCCTGTACAGGGGTGAGGTCAGGTGTAGTATTGTTGAACCACTCGTCCTGTTCTTCCTCCATGTTCCCTGTACAGGGGTGAGGTCAGGTGTAGTATTGTTGAACCACTCGTCCTGTTCTTCCTCCATGTTCCCTGTACAGGGGTGAGCTCGGGTGTAGTATTGCTGAACCACTCGTCCTGTTCTTCCTCCTTGTTCCCTGTACAGGGGTGAGGTCAGGTGTAGTATTGTTGAACCACTCGTCCTGTTCTTCCTCCATGTTCCCTGTACAGGGGTGAGGTCAGGTGTAGTATTGTTGAGACACTCGTCCTGTTCTTCCTCCTTGCTCCCTGTACAGGGGTGAGGTCAGGTGTAGTATTGTTGAACCACTCGTCCTGTTCTTCCTCCTTGTTCCCTGTACAGAGGTGAGGTCAGGTGTAGTATTGTTGAACCACTCGTCCTGTTCTTCCTCCTTGCTCCCTGTACATGGGTGAGCTCGGGTGTAGTGTTGCTGAACCACTCGTCCTGTTCTTCCTCCATGTTCCCTGTACAGGGGTGAGCTCGGGTGTAGTATTGCTGAACCACTCGTCCTGTTCTTCCTCCTTGTTCCCTGTACAGGGGTGAGGTCAGGTGTAGTATTGTTGAACCACTCGTCCTGTTCTTCCTCCATGTTCCCTGTACAGGGGTGAGCTCGGGTGTAGTGTTGCTGAACCACTCGTCCTGTTCTTCCTCCATGTTCCCTGTACAGGGGTGAGCTCGGGTGTAGTATTACTGAACCACTCGTCCTGTTCTTACTCCTTGTTCCCTGTACAGGGGTGAGCTCGGGTGTAGTATTGCTGAACCACTCGTCCTGTTCTTCCTCCTTGTTCCCTGTACAGGGGTGAGGTCAGGTGTAGTATTGTTGAACCACTCGTCCTGTTCTTCCTCCATGTTCCCTGTACAGGGGTGAGGTCAGGTGTAGTATTGTTGAGACACTCGTCCTGTTCTTCCTCCTTGTTCCCTGTACAGGGGTGAGGTCAGGTGTAGTATTGTTGAACCACTCGTCCTGTTCTTCCTCCATGTTCCCTGTACAGGGGTGAGGTCAGGTGTAGTATTGTTGAACCACTCGTCCTGTTCTTCCTCCATGTTCCCTGTACAGGGGTGAGCTCGGGTGTAGTATTGCTGAACCACTCGTCCTGTTCTTCCTCCTTGTTCCCTGTACAGGGGTGAGGTCAGGTGTAGTATTGTTGAACCACTCGTCCTGTTCTTCCTCCATGTTCCCTGTACAGGGGTGAGGTCAGGTGTAGTATTGTTGAGACACTCGTCCTGTTCTTCCTCCTTGCTCCCTGTACAGGGGTGAGGTCAGGTGTAGTATTGTTGAACCACTCGTCCTGTTCTTCCTCCTTGTTCCCTGTACAGAGGTGAGGTCAGGTGTAGTATTGTTGAACCACTCGTCCTGTTCTTCCTCCTTGCTCCCTGTACATGGGTGAGCTCGGGTGTAGTGTTGCTGAACCACTCGTCCTGTTCTTCCTCCATGTTCCCTGTACAGGGGTGAGCTCGGGTGTAGTATTGCTGAACCACTCGTCCTGTTCTTCCTCCTTGTTCCCTGTACAGGGGTGAGGTCAGGTGTAGTATTGTTGAACCACTCGTCCTGTTCTTCCTCCATGTTCCCTGTACAGGGGTGAGCTCGGGTGTAGTGTTGCTGAACCACTCGTCCTGTTCTTCCTCCATGTTCCCTGTACAGGGGTGAGCTCGGGTGTAGTATTACTGAACCACTCGTCCTGTTCTTACTCCTTGTTCCCTGTACAGGGGTGAGGTCGGGTGTAGTATTGCTGAACCACTCGTCCTGTTCTTCCTCCTTGTTCCCTGTACAGGGGTGAGGTCAGGTGTAGTATTGTTGAACCACTCGTCCTGTTCGTTCTCTCCGTAGCTTCCTCTCAACAGTCTCCTCTCTCCATCTTTCATTCTCATCCGCTCGTCTCATGTCCCTCCTCACACAGTCTTCTCATCTCAGCTGTGGCCTTCTCCTGCATCCTGGATGTTGTTCCACCTCTGCAAGTTTGCCTGCATCCATCCTTGGCAAGTGGTCTGTCCATCTCGTACGACTTCTCACCTAACAGTCTTCCTGTTAGGCTGCATTCAATCCCAAAATCTTTTCTCAGGTCGGTCATCCTTCATCTGTCCACGCTCTTTGTTCTTGTGATTCTTATTGTAACAATAACACTGATGTATTGATTGTGCTTTCAGAGTACGTTACGCCACCCACTGCTGTCAGCCACATGATGCCAGGAGCCGCGTTTAACAGCCAGCAAATGAACGGCAACTTGGCGAAGTGGTTCAACACAGACGTCTTTAAGCAACAGCTGCAAAACATGCCGCGTCTGCCAACACGCTGGATGAGATTGAACGGCAACAACAGGTCGTTCCAAACTGACTTTGATGGAGACTGGTGGTGGCGCACGTTGCTTACCTGTGTCGCCTCGTCGTAAACATTTCGTCGACTGAGAACACCATGAATATGTGAAGCCATGTTATTGCATTTGTGTGTGTGACTAGTAGCTGTGCTATGGTGATTATTTTACGTGGACTGAATAGTGAATGGACGGCATTGTATCTTTTACATTGTAACGATGTCCCACATTTGCTGCACATATTTGTCTCGTCGTCACCGCTTATGTTCTAGTGATGGCCATGTTTGTAAACAAATATTATTTCACCGTTTCTACAATTGATGTAAATGTAATTTTGTGTTGAGTGGGCGTAATCTTGTGATCTCAGTAATGGCATGCATCACTGTAGTTACTAAATTTGTGAATGTGATATGTAATCGTGTCCACTATACGGCGCCCAGTGAATATATTGGCTTTGTATTTGTCGCACTCTCTACGCATATTGTGATATTAGCACACTATTACTACTACTTCTACTACTTTTGTTCAAATGCACACAGGTGTTTTTTGTTCAAGGTATTTAGCACAGTTTAGTTATTTTTTGTTGCGGAGGCATTTAGTTAAGTGAATGTTTAAGTTTGGAAGAGGCAGCAAATGTTTCAGCAGTTGAGAATTTTTTTAAACTGGTAGTGGTGCACTGACGCAAAAATATTGAGCAGTTGATTAAGAAAATGTGCCCATCTGCACCATACGTTTCCACATTTTGTAAACTGCATCTTCATCATATTCGGTAATGTATCTTGAAAACATGCTCTTCACCAACATTCCAACAGTTCTCTGTGCAGATCTGGGTATCTCGGAAGCTTCACATTTACTAAAAACAATATATTTACAATACCCCACTATCCAGAAATACACAAAACTATAACACACAGTTGCTGTAAATCACAATTGAATCCAATGGCAGCTTGTATCTCAATGACCGACAGTTGTTGTCACATTTTGGCATGTAAAGTTCTGCTGCTGTGTGTGGGCAGTTGATACCTACTCAGGGGGTCAACTGTAACACGCTCAGCAGGAGATTGTTTGTTATACCACATTATGTGATGGCTGAGGTATGTCAACGGACTTTGGCCAGCAGTGAGTTCTTGGTCAGGGAGTGTTGACAATGAGCTCTTGGTCAGGGAGTGTTGACAATGAGCTCTTGGTCAGGGGGTGCTGACAATGAGTTCTTGGTCAGGGAGTGTTGACGGTGAGCTCTTGGTTAGGGGGTGTTGACAGTGAGCTAGTGGTTGCTCTTTGTCACGGGGTGTTAACAATGAGGTCTTGGTCAGGGTATGTTGATAGTGTGAGTGTCACAGTTTCTTGTCAGTATCGTGTTCCTAAATGTCTGGTTGCACATTGTGAATGAAATTTAAGGTATTCTTTCAGTTATCTTTATTTCCCCACTTTGTAAGCGAGTGTATGTGTGCATGGTGCGTGATTGTGTGCGAGTGTGTGTGTTGGTATGCAGATGTGCACACATTGTTACTGTTACATGCTGGGCAGATACATTAAATAGCAGAATCTTGCAGGTTCTACTGTTGGTTTAGTGGTGTACATTGTAAAGTCATGAACAAATGAAAAGGCAATGTCATTGTGTACAAAACATAAAAATCATTTTCAAAGTACAAATTTAACGTATATGGACAGATGTGTTTATCTGTCTAGTAGTACCGACATGGTCATAAGGATCTGTAATCCTTATGACCAAGTGCTGATAAAAGTGAATAGAGCAAGTATTTGGTGAAGAACAGCAGGGATTCAAAAAGGACAGAGGGACGAATGGTGTTTGCATCGAGACAACTGGTGGAGAAGAGGTTGGGGATGCAAAGGGGAATGGCTGTGGGATTTGTAGACCAATACACAAGTGAATAAAATGAAGAATTGTGGTTGAGTCTGGGTTGTCAGAAGAATTTCCAGTTAACATTGGCTTGAGGCAAGGAACTGCCCTTAGCATTTTACTGTTTATCATGGTCATGAAACTAATCAGTATAGAGGATGTTCTCAGGAATACATATGCAGATGATCTGGCCATAACAGCAGAGAACAAACAAGAAGTGTTGGAGGAATGGAACAGGGTGTTCAAGAAGCATGGTCTGAGAATGAGCCCAGTTATTTTGGTTGTTCTACAACGTAATAATTTGTTATATTGGGAATTTACTGTACATTAAAAACATTCAGACCAATTCATTTATTTGGTATAATTTAATTATTTTTAAGTGTCCCAATACATATCGTCATTACGGTAAGTTTTGCTATCAGAATTACAACAGATTGCACTACCCGATTAACTGCTGCCTGATTCAAATGCTAGGATTATACACTCTATTAATAGTGTCCCGTTATTCACCAGAAAGAGTACCTTTCATCATTTTCATTATAATATACCTACAACCTGCCACTGGACATGTGTCTTGAGAGGCCTATTGGACTGTGCGTAAGGGGTGGTCATCCATGACAGGTTCTATTGTATTTATAACATGATGATCATTAATTTGTTTTGGCAATTTAAATATAAAGAATAGAATAGGTAAACATCTGTTAGAACAATATTCGGAGGACATTTTTGTTGAGTATTGTGTAGTACATCCTCCAGAACTGGGGCAAACTAATGTTCACTTCCCTAAAACTTACATATAACATAGACTAATCTAGCATCATATTTTTGCCTATCAAGATATTTGACCCATAAGCACACTAGCACAGTGTTTAGAACATTGGACTCTCAATCAAGAGAACCTCAGCTTTAATCCTGTGCTGCGGTGTCGAATAGTCTTTGCGCATTAATTACGGCATGGCTGAATGCATCCAAGATAAATCAAGATGGTGTTCTATTGAACAGGTCAGTAACAGAGTAAAGTGTGATTCGCTTTTAGCAGTGCTAAGGTCTGGATACCGCGTTATACGAGAACTTTACGTTCCCCGCCATACTGAAAGAGACACTTCTCAAAAATGATAATATGTTGTTTTTTATTGCATATCCGTATGACATGGTGGGTTGTACTGCATACCCTGGCTCTGGGTAGACACTAAAGCCCTGCGCGGGGCGGGTTTTGGCCCGGAGCCCACGGGCTGGATTTTTGTTGTTGTTGCGGTGCTGTGCGGGTTAAGTTTCAATTTGTGGGGGGCGGGGCGGTCTGCGGGTCAGGTCACTGCGAGGCGGGGCGGTCTGCGGGCTAGTAATTTCTACATGTGGGCTACTGCGGGCTGATTTTTTAAACTCATTAATGGTCACCAGTTACTCAAAGGTGGGACATTCTTTGAGCTAGTTAATTGGGGATTACCGGATTGCCCTTTTGTTTGTGTTTAAACAGTGTTATGATAACATGTGCTGGCCTGCCTTGGCAGCTTCAGTCAGGTGTGATTAGTGGCTTCTTCCAGGAGGAAGTATCAGTTCAGGCCATCAATCTGTTTGTGTAGTTAAGCCACCAGGATGTCCATAAAGAGCAGTTACCCAACCAATTAGACAGGTAATGCCTCTGTTGTGTGGAGACTGGAGATCTTGGCACTGGCTGACAGTGC
Source organism: Escarpia spicata (assembly GCA_963995525.1). Lineage (NCBI taxonomy): Eukaryota > Metazoa > Annelida > Polychaeta > Sabellida > Siboglinidae > Escarpia > Escarpia spicata. The sequence continues at coordinate 70,253,758 of OZ023205.1, read as the reverse complement.
TAACTGCTAAGAACAAGAACTGCCAGTCTTCCTCTGTAGAAGTAAGATGGCTCAAGTCAAACTGCCTTCTACACTAGTATAATCCGGTGCCAGTAGCCTGGTCCAGAGGGGATTTTGAGCCTGTTATGTAGACATGTGAAAACCCTCTCAACAATCAGTAGTCTACGATCAGAAAATATGAATTGCAAACTTCTAATATCAGCAGATTGCAAATTGCAACACTGCCTTTGTGCACCAGACTCAACCTCTGAACAAGGATGCCACTGAAATTAATGCCAACAGTGTGAATTTCATTGTTCTTCATAACAAAAATGATCAACTGCCATTGCATATTCACTTGTGCTGAGTTATATCAGTTAGATTAATTAATAATGTTAAAATACGAAAACAATGTGTACTCGTACCTTTGCTTTGCCCCAGGTCTGCTTATCACCATCAGGCATTTACATTATAATGACAAGGGTTCTATTTTTCTTAAAGATGGAATTCCAAGTACGACATGGTTGTCACCCAGCGCCATGCATTTGTTAATATTGTAAACAACAACGATTAATAAAGATGATTTATTTTTAATGATTCCATGTCACCTGTTGTGGGCTGCGGGGCGGGTGCGGGCTGACTTTTGACTAATTACTACGGGCGGGTTGCGGGCCAAGTTACTGCGGGGTGGGGCGGGCTGCGGGCTAGGATGTGGCAAAATCTGCGGGGCGGGCTGCGGGCTGAGTTGTAATATGCGGGGCGGGCTGCGGGTCAAATGACATAGTTGCGGGGCGGGTGCGGGCTCAGATTTCCAGCCCGCGCAGGGCTTTAGTAGACACAGTCCATGCCCATCCACAATGGACATGACCCATAATCTTGTTGTCTTTTTGATCAAACATTGTAACTGAAGTGCCACAAGTTAGTACTTTTAATATTTATAAAGATGTGAAACATTTTTATGGAAAACAAAAAGATGCAGCTGAATCGGTGAAATATATATTTTAATTTCTTAATACTAAACTACATTGAAACTGGATGACAAAAGTTTAAGCTGCAGGCACCATAGCTTTGCTATTTTATAGGATTATATCATATTTTCACCCAAAAATAACAAATTTCAAATAGCATACATGTGGACCAGAAAAGTAATAATGGTAGTATTTACTAGTTTTGTAATTGCCACCAGGTGGCAGCACACTGATTTAGTTCTACACATGAGGGTCTTTGGTATCACCATAGAACATTCATGAATTACTATTTCTTCAATATTTGTTAAAACGTCTTAAAATAGTTCCCACCATATATTGGTTGTACAGTTCAATGCTACAGGAATAGGGAATGATTCCATCCAAGTTAATATATTTTATTGTACTATGTACCTGATTCTATTGTTTGTAGTTTTGTTAACCATAATCCATTGTACAGTGTGTTTTTGCCTTCTAATGTTTAAACAATCACTAAGATTGAACAAATGTTTTATATGATTTATGAAGTTTGCTACTATGTTATTGTTATCACTTTAACATCCTTATCTCCTTAAATGTGACAACCCAATATTTTAGAATCTTGAAAGCTAATCTATCAGTTCTAGGCTCAATTTATTTTATGTTAGTGCTTCAGAATTGTAATATATGCATTTTCTTAAATGTGTATGCAAAATTATAAATATATTTGTATTCCACCATGTTTTAATTAGTACAAATTCAAATAATGAGTTTTTACCATGAATAAATCTGGTATGATCATTCATATTTTAATATTATTTTTTAAATGCCATCTATTTTATTTAGATGACACTCTGTAGCACCACTGTTTAAGCTCAAGATCATGTACCCACTGTAATAAATATAATGCTGCCTGGTCAGGCAGTGGGGTATTTTATGCAGCACTAGTGTAATAAATTTCGAGTAGCAGATTCTTTGTGTTAGTTTATTTAATCTCCTCAAACAAATTTCATATTATCCCTTGCTATGAAAAACTAACAGAAATGTAGATTAAATGTGAATAAGAATGTGTTTTCACAATCCTTCTGTTCTGAAAATAGTTAAATATCAGTTTTGTCTTTGTTAAATAGGTACTCTAAAATGCGTTTTATTAAAACTCATATTTTTAGCATGCTAAAATTGTATTAGGTATGAATGCATTACCACGACAATCATCACTTCAGTTTAATATAGTTTCTCATTGGAACAATTTGCATATAATGTGCAGCCTACTAAATGTTATGGCAGCACTGAGCCACAAGCTATGACATAGTTGCTAAAAAAAATTATTTGTGTTGTTTGTTAATACATAAGTACTCGATATATTTAAATGATAATTAAATCTCTTCCAAGCCACTAAAAACCTACACCAATACCTTCTGAAATTTTCTTGAGCTCTACTTTTATTAAGGGTCAAAACAGAGTTGGTTTTCCCATAGGAGACCATGTTAACGTTTTGTCTGATTATAAGAAAATGTGACCTATAAAATGTCTTAAACTTCTCACCTGCTGTTATCATCATCTCATTGACATGCTGGTAGATTAAAAAACAAATTGCATACTTCAAGCTCTCGTAAAATGCCTGTATGTGAGACACCCGTCAATATTTACAAATTGCTGCCAAATATCCTTCCGTTTATTTAAATAATCTATAAATGCATCATTTTACAGTCAACACCTTCTACAATCACACATGAAAATCTGCGTACTCAAATGCACTTATATTACAGCATGTGAATTTTCTAAAAAATTATTTCTCAAAAATACATTACACTTTTCTTCGTCTAACTAGAACATGACCCCATTATTGTTCGGCGCGAATAAAAATAATTCCTGTTTGCATCCTTAATGAAACTGAGGACCGGACGCAAACATGCTACGTAAGAACTAACTTGATTGGATATCGATAATGTCTTCCGTGTTTTGGTTGGCTAAATTTCGTCACGTGTAAGGGTTACCAAGGTTTGGCGAAGTTGACAAATCATGGACGTGTTGCTGATTAATGGTATTTACAGCTGACGCCGTTGTAGACAAGATTTATGCTCTCAAATGCACAACAAAGTAATATTATGATTATCAGTTTATTTACAATGTGTATGAAATTGATAAACCGGCATTAGGTAAGTGAAATTTATTAACTTTCAACGTTCTGTGTATTTACTCTAATTTGGAGCGGTGCGCTGCAATTTTTTTACGCGCGATTTTTTAATTTGATTTCTTCAGTCTTGTGGTTACTTCTATCCAGAAGAATATTCCACAGTTTGTTGCACATGCGCGGTTTAAAAGTATTGATAAAAACAATGTTTCTTTTTTTATTCTTTTTTTAAGAGGGTATGTCTAGGTAGTATTTTTTACCCAGACCTCAACTGCCGCTTTGAAGGCTGTGAGCCGTGAGGGTGCTGGCCGAGAACGCTTTGTCGGGATCTTGTTCCATAAACGGATGGCTGAGGGGAAGAAGGAGTGGAGGTGCATGTTTGTTCTGGAGTGAGGCAGGAGGAGCTTGTTGGGCTGTCCCCTGGTGATACGGTTGTTTGTTGCCAGTGTGCCCTCAGTTGGCGTGATGTCCACAAGTCCACTCATTACCTTGTACATAAAGGTGGCCTTGTTGACAGTTCTTCTTTCTTGGAGGGTCTGTAGTTGTAGTCTGTTTACTAGTTCTGTGGCACTGGTATAGTGGTTAAAATCATGGTAGATTCTCCTCGCGGCACGGCGCTGGACAGCTTCGATGGTGTTTACCAGGTGTTTCTGGTGGGGATCCCACACGACAGAGGCGTACTCCAACACGGGGCGGACCAGTCCTTTGTAGCAATGTCAGTGCACCTGTGGAGGGCACCTTTAAGGTTTCTCTATATGAAAGCACTTGTACGGTTTGCCTTGGCAGTGGTGGTCTGTATGTGGTTTCCCCAGTGGAGGTCAGCGGTCAGCTCTACACCTAGGTGTTTGGCGCTGGTGAGTCTCTCCAGGGGCTGCTGATGGAGTGAATGCGTTGCTATGATAGGCTTGCGCATCTTTGTGACAGTTAGGACGTGACACTTGGATATATTGAAACTCATCTGCCACTTCCTCTGCCATTTCTCCAAGGTGTTGAGGTCTTGTTGTAGTTGGTGAGTGTCGGCTGTGCTGTGGATGGTGTGATATAGTATCGTGTCATCAGCGAATAGTCTAGCCTTGGTCTTAATGTTATTGCACAGGTCGTTGATGTAAATGACAAAGAGAGTTGGGCCTAGGACAGATCCTTGTGGCACACCGGAGATCACCTGGCCTGTTGTTGAAGTCTCACCCTCGACAACTACTTGCTGTGTTCAATCACAGAGGAAACTCCGGATCCAGTCTTGGGTCTTGCCTTGAATGCCGTAGTAGTTCAGTTTTAGAAGCAGTCGTTTATGGGGCACCTTGTCGAAGGCTTTCGAGAAGTCAAGGAGTATGGTGTCTGTTTGGACTCTGTTGTCCATCTCTGAAGCCAGGTCATCAATGGTTTGGATCAGCTGGATCTCGCAGGATCGTTGCTTACGGAATCCGTGTTGTGCGTCCGATATGATGTTGTACTGGTCATTGGTGCCCCTTCGTGTGCGTCACACATGCTGGTAGATGACAACCAGGCTGAGTATCTGTTACCAGTGAGATCTGGATCAAATATCCTTGAGATAAGCAGAATAACCTTACAAATATAGCGCAAAGAACACACATAAAACAGTACAAAACAAGTAAAGTGAGGGTGCACTGCACTGGCCAATTTATTGGGCACCTGTGGGCACCTGTGGGCAGTGTGGGGTGCTCCAGGTTGTACTGGTGGGATGCCCTCTTGGTCTCGCGCAGCATCTGTGGCGTCACATCAAAGTCATAGCAAGAACTGTCACAGTTCATCTTGCATTGCATGAAAGCAGTAATTGTGTCCGCTTGCAAGCTTTTGTGTGCCTCAGTGTGGATCTTGCGAACCATCGAGAACGCTCTCTTGGAGTCTGCGTTGCTGTGTGGCAGACTGAGCAGGGTGTGCAACAGGCGTGCCAGGCAGGGAAAGCGCATTTGCTGTAGAGCCGTCTTCAACGACTGTCATATCAGCCCAGATGAAGTCGAGACGACGTGCCTGACCCCCCGACATCCGTGCTGACAACATCATTATCCATCAGCTGGAGGTCCTCGAATTAATCTTTTATGGTCTCCCCGTCGACATCTGGAGCAAACTTTGAGGCCAGGCGTCATCTCGGTTGCCAAGCATCGCTTGATAATGTGCGTGGGCTTCATCCGTCAGCTCTTAAATGATTCGCGATCGCAAAGTCCGGGTAGTCGCGTCATCAGTTCAGTGAAATGGTCGGCGACAGCTGCTGGGAGGTTGTGCTCCGCCACAAAATATGCAAACATCACCTCGGATTTTGTGGTCGAATTAGGAGTGATCGCCCTCGCCTTCAAAAAAAGAAGTCGTCGGTGTGCTGTCATGGTGACTTCAGTTGCCTGGCATGCAATTTTGACTCGCGAACATCATGTACGCCCGACGCCGCGACCTTTACGTCGCGCAAACACACTGCGCACCAGGCGTGATGCTTGCTAAGCTTTGACTTGGTTATTATGCTGTCAAATACCTGGACTCATTCTGGTTGGAATACAGCCACAAAATTTTTCCGCTTCTTTGCTTGTGGAGCATCCATAATTTTCTAGCGCAGTGGAATGTATGTGGTCAGGTTCCAAGAAACGAGACATAAATGAGGCGCCTTACGATGTTTCAAAATATGCCAGGAAAAAAATACTCAAGTAGAGTAATGAAGTAGATTTACTTCGTTACATGACACCAATGCTAGTTGGCCATTTCATCGTGGCGCATCACATGCCCAGCCAGACCTAGACGTTGTTGCCTTACAGTGGTGGAGGTCCGTGGTAGATTGCTGTGTACCTCTGGCTTGGTGATGTGATCACGCCAGCACACATTGAAGATTTTACATACTGATCTTGTGTATGAGCCGTCAAGTGTTTTCTCGAGTGTTTGTGTCAGTATCCATGATTCACAACCATATATATGAGGATCAGTTCAAACGTGGTCCTAAAGAAGTTTAGTTTGGTGTGCCAGCTTATTGACGTTCACCATATGTTATCCAGTGCATGAACTGCTGCCCAAGCCTGGGCTTTTCATCACTGAATGTCATGTTGAGAGTTAGTGTAGGAGCCGAGGTATTTATAGTATTAGTACAGATGCCACAGGGTGGTGGTGAATTGGGGCAGTTGAAAATGACAGTTCAGTGAGCATTTCTTTGATATCACATGACCAACCACGGTACATCACCATCATAGAATGATGTTTTACGAAGTTAAAACAAGATGGCGAGTCACTAGCATACTATGTCGCCGTGCTGAAGAGACCGTGAACAGTGAGTGTGATTGCTTCTTAGAAGAAGTTTGATAAGACCCACCAGTTGGTGTGCAGTTTGGAACAGGGAACACTCGGGATTCTGGGCTCACATTAGCCATTTAATCAATGTTAAAAATATAATGTATGGCCATTGGCTATACAAAGTGTAGGGCCTTTTTCCTGTTTATCTGGGGCAGAGAAGTTGGCTAAGAAAAAATGGCTTAACAAAAATATGTATTTATTAGCTACACGAAATGGCTACTGCACAGGTTAATAAGGCATAATGGGTTTCTAAAAGCGAGGTCATGCTTAACAAGTATGTTATGTTTTTTGGAAGATATCACTAAGTGGGTAGATAGGTAAGGGAACACCAGTAGATATCATCTACTTAGATTTTTAGAAAGCTTTCAACAAATTGCCACATCAAAGATTACACTAAAGGCCCATGGCATAGGAAATGGTATACTTAAGTAGATAGAAAAATGGCTGATTGACAGAAGACAACGGGTAGTAGTTGATGGGGAGGCTTCAAACCAGAAATAAATTTTGAGTGGGGTACCACAGGGATCAGTACTGGGACCTATATTATTCTTAACATATGACTTTTTGCCAAAAGGTGCACAAAACGAGGATGATATACTTTGAATGCAAATAAAAAAATGAAACACTGCTCATATGGCTCGTGGTGCGTGTTGATAATAAGTTATAGACACAGTGGAAATAAAAGGATTAATAAATACGGTGGAGTTTGGTGTGTGTTCATGTTCAATATTAATGTGAGTGACAAATTTCGGCCATCAAAAACGGACAAGTTGACCCAAGCTGACTTCAGCGGTTTGTGTCCCAAAATCGGTGCACATAATTCCGACCAAACTCACCTTATTTCACAACAGAAACATCACTTTTTGCACTGCACAAACCAAAAATATCATGTATTCTTTTAATTTGGGTTTGCGAAAATCACGGGAGTCAAACGTAATTTGCGATGTAAACATCAACTGAAAACTTTGACAGCGTCCACAGGGCAACAAAGTTCCACGACAACCGAAAACATACTGATATGTTGGTGAGATGACAGCAATACTCCATTTCATCATTCAAAACGTGACATTTTCCCGGTCGAATCAGTCTGCATGGGGAATTTCGCGGTTTGTGCCAGGGTTGCACTCTAGCCGGTCAAAACCTGTTTTGACCGCTTAGCAGTTAAGACTGGGTTACAACCGTTCAAGACCTAGTGATAGGATATAAATATCTACTTGCTTAAAACAAGCATAGCTGGAGATTATGAATCATCAATGCTGAATTGTCGTGCAATTACTTTGAAGCAGTCCTTGTTCTTGCACAACTGAAACTGAATTGATACATTCTTAATAAATAAAAGCATGTGTATAACACTTATTAATTATTGTAAAGTATTCACCAGTTACAAAGTTTGTTTATGCATAAATATTCTAGAAACAATTTTGGCAGAAAAAAGGTGGCTGTGTTCTTGAATAATTCACATTGACCGCGCGGTCTGACCCTAAATATAGAGGACCAACAACAGAGCATGGACCATGTAATACTTTTAGTTTGTATGCTTTACATTGATTATTACCACTCTGACATGTTTACACATATTGTTGAAAATTACGGTCTACTTTTTGCATGAGCTTAATTTGAATACAATGAGCAATAATACATCAAAATATATCTTGTTTCTTATTCATACTCAACATATATTTTGATACTTGCGTTGTTTTATGGTGATTAACAATTAATTACAGAAATATTATACACAGTTATCACTAAATTAGGTTTTGACCACTTTTCAGGGAAAATGAGCCAGGTTAAAACCGGGCAGTTAAAACAGTTCAACCCTGGTTTGTGGCATAAAAAGATACGTAGTAATCTTTTATTTTTTTTGATTTTTGATCCGTAATGAGTTTGACTCTTAGTTTGTTCAGTTTCAGGGATTCAATTGCCAATTTAAGAAGTGTTACTTGGATTTTCTTGAGTAGGGTAGAATTAGAGTTGGAAACTTGCATTTTCTGGTGTGTGCACTGCACTTGGGTGCAAAATCGAGTCACGGATTACTGCATCTTGTCGTAATCATGATGTTTGACATCATTTTGGTGTCAAACATTAATTTCAAATTGCTTAAGAACTATCAGCATTGTCTTATCTTTACACATGATGATGACAACACATGAGCCCAATCTAAAAATGTATTAATCCTTCTGATTATATCAACTTTGTTTTGACCCTCTCACTGTCCACTTTTCAGGCTCACCTTTTGTCAAAAAGTCACATACATATACTATCAACGATTTGGACGATGATATAAGTAAGCTGTTGAAATTTGCAGATAATACAAAATTGTTTAGGATTAAATGTGATGGAGATAGACAGCATTTACAAAATTATCTTCACAGGTTGATCAAATGGTCTGAAAAGTGTCAAATGTCGTTCAATTTTGGGAAATGTAAATGCCTCCACACAGGACATGGAAACAAAGATGTACAATATACAATGGGAGGTTTTGTACTAAGTGCTACTGTAAAAGAAAAGGACTTAGGGTTAACCATTAATGCTGATATGAAGGTTTCAGAGCAGTGCGGAATTGCAGCTTCAAAGGGAAATCAAATTCTTGGATTAATTAGACGAAATATAGCGTATAAGGAAAAAGAACTAACAATACTGCTGTCAAAACAATAGGTAGACCTCATTTAGAATATTGTATACAAGCGTGGAGGCCATATCGCAAGAAGGACATAGATATGCTAGAACGTGTACAGAGGAGAGCAACTAAAATTATGCCAAAACTGAGGGATCTTAGTTACGAAATATACCTAAAAGAATGTGGTTTAACAAAACTAGAGACCAGGAGATTGAGAGGAGATCAGATAGAAGTGTTTAAAATATTGAATGGTTATGAAAATATTGATAGAAATATTTTTCTCAGTTAAGAAAGATAGAAGGACTAGAGGACATGAAGTTACATTAGTAAAGGAGCAGTGTAGATTATATTTTCACAAAGGACTAACTGAATGGAACAGATTATCTGATGATTGTGTGGGTGCTAATAGTGTGAACATGTTTAAAAATAAAATCGACACATACCTCAGAAGGGTGGGATTCACGTAGATAAAAAAGGTTGGACTCTCGATAAGCCAAAACTCTTCCTTGTCCACCTGCCATCTAGAGTTAATTCTCTGGGTGGCAATCTTGTTCAATCTTGTTAAATAATCCAATGTGACGAGGCAAAACATAAAAACAATAAGTATCTAGGATTTGGTGGCATTCTGGCCGTGTCTAATCCCAGGCACTGAGGATCACTCTTCTATTTCATGTTCATTCACTTCCTTCAGCCATTGGCCTCTGATCTACCCTTTCAACCAACCTATTTAGGCGCTGTTTAGAGCTACTTACTTGTGTGTATGCTGGTGACGTGCTATGCCTATCTACCTGCTGAAGAAAGATGGAAATGGTCTATGAGTTGAGTGGTGGAGCACTCCCCAGAGGGTACCACTATGACTACATTCCCTTTACCAGGAAATGTCGGCTTAGCATAATATCATAATTTTTGTTGTCACTGCAATATAGTGACTGACAACAACAAAATTGATAGGACATCATAACAAGTTAATGAACACAAATATGTAAAGGTGATAACTGCTGCACTTTGTTTGTTGCTCCACCACCAGGTGTATGCTAGTCAGTTCAGTAAGTGTAGTTGTAATTGTCTTATCGTTGTCCTTCATACCAATTGACAGCAACATTCTTAATTTTGGTCATACACATTCAGGGTTCATTCGTGTCTGTGGTAAGTATGCATAAGATAAAGAGGTCATTGTCATGACAAGTGTGCAGATCAAAATGAACATTGGACTTATAATTCAGTTTTCAGCTCGATTTATGCTTCTGTTCCGAGATAATCTCACTGAAGAGTTGGTGGCTATTTTATGCAGTTTATCCTATTAGAATGCAGAGTTCAGCGGACGCACGCTGCTTTCTTGTCGGTGATCCTGCACAAGTCGATCAATCGTGCTCGTAATATCATAATACTCCAGCTTATGATTGTTCCTTAAGATGCTTAGACAGACTCACAAGTACGAAGTTCAATAGTCTGCCATAAAAGGTTGTAATTGTACTGAACACTAAATGTAGGCTACTCAATAATGTTGGCCAGGCTGTGTTGCTATTGACCTACTTTGGGGGTGATCTCAGAATGTTAAACCGGTTTCATTTAACCTCGGATGTGAACATTTTAATTAGTAAAATTACTTGACACTTTTGACCTATGCAAATGTCTGCATCCTTCGTCTTGAGATGTCCTCTATTACTATTAGCAAATCCATTGTTATTTAGCTTATGCCTTGGTAGTTTCTTTTACGAGTGTAACTGTTCTTGAAATAAGACATTTCTCCAAGACAAAGCAAATAAACAAGTACAAAGCTGCACATGAAGTTTACTTCAGAACGAATACCTATAATATATTATTTGAAAATGTAATAAAAAAATTCTCAAAACCAAACTGGTATTCGACCATTTAATTTTAATTTTGCATATAGTTTTCATTGCATGTTATTAAACTGTAGATTAAAACTAAGAAAGGAATTGTGCGTTATCAAGATATAGCCAAGTTGTGGAGCGCAGCAGTAGCGGTAAGACCTGCGGACTCTCGACTGAGAGAACGCGAGTTCCAATCCTGTGTGGCGGTGTCGAAGCTTGAGCAAGTTCGTTTTCTCTACATTGCTTACTCAGCTGCATGAATGAATACCTGAATATAGACAGTGGAGGATATTTGTGTACGAATAGTCTTCGCGCATTAATTGCAGCATGGCAGAATGCTTCCGAGAGAAGTCGAGGTGGTGTTTGATTGAACATGCCATGGAGTAAAGGGTAAAGGGCTTTGAGCAGTCCTGAGGACTTGGACACATCAATGAAGGGTAATCTTCCTTAATCATGCGTACATGTTCTTTACACTTGCCCATGCCTAATTTAGTCTGGTCAACAAGCAAGCAAGTGCGTGTAAGCTCACACACATGCAGTATTTGTAGATGCTTTGTGTGTTAGTCATTGACCAAATATGTTGTATGGAAATATTGCTGGCCTAGAATTACAAGCAATAGGTCAACGGTAGTTGAGACTATTCAAAGCGGCCCCAATGGAATACAAGACGGTGCTGGGGGAGCCTCGTGTAGAGGTGCGATAGGGGCATGTTTGCTCTGTTCGGTCTGTCATAGTCGTTGTCAAGACGATGGAATGGTGGATAATTGGTCAGTCTTTACAGTGCTACTTAACAAATGTCATTATACATTTGGTCGCAGACAAGTGAATAGTGCAACATGTAAAGGTTATATTATCGGTGGACTTGTTAAAAGGATATTCTGCTGAACTCTAAAAATGAAAATTTGTTATGTTACATTGATGCAGTTACATGCAATAATGGTGGATTTTCTTAACATTTTTTATGTACATATACATGACTTTTAAAAAGATGTTCGACTGCATACAATATACGATGGGTGAGCCTGTTAGAAGGATAGGCTATAGGCACATAACAATGTTATTATTTCAGCTACGCTCAATAATTTATTAAGAAACTACAATTTTTTTAAGTGTAAACAGATGTTGCTGTTGTCAAAGACACTTGGACTATAATTATACATGTATCTACAAAAATATTCAACGCAGTAAATCATATATATATATTATGTAGAATGTAATACATGCTATATTATCTTACAATATGGTGTTCTTGTTTCAGTCCTGGTGCAGTCAACCATGGAGATGTAGTGCCACACCATTTCTGCTCTTGTGGGTGTCCTCAAACAAAAGTGAAGAAAAATGGCTGATGACGGTTACCCTGACAGCGGCGACGGTGCGGCCGTGTTGCAGCAGAAGCAGCTGCCGCTACGGCAGCAACGGAATAAACCTGTGCTGAAGTACAGCGGCCACGGAAACAGTTATCTAAACCCTCCCACGTACCCACCGTCATTGCAGCGAAGCTCAGCTGATGAGATGGTGTACACCAAGCAGGCGATGTCAACAGAGGTGCTTGCCGGCTACATGAATGCCACTGCAGGGGTGACTCAATGTGTCTACCCAGCCCAATTCATGCCCCGGACATCACAAGTGCCCTTCCCCAACTATATGTTCAATGCGGGAATGGGGGCAAAAAACGGGATGAGCCTTACTCAAGCACAGATCCTGTCAGCAAACATCGCCAAGTATAACCATGCAAGTGGCGCCATCAACCCCTACACGCGACCTTTCAGCGCGTGCGACATCCAATCACCAGATGGCTACACAAAACGCGGGCAGAACGGCGTTGTGACAAATATCGCTACGCTCGCTCGGACGTCTTCATCGGGATGTATAGATGCTAAGAAAATTAAAAGCGGCATGAACGGAACGTTGAGTCACCAGACCATCCAGACGAACGCCTTCATGCGACCTCGCAGTGCAAGTAGGTCAGAAGGTGAAAGGTCAACCAATGGGAACAGTCGTGGGAAAGGCTCCAGTTCCTTGACGACCCACAACCTTTCAACGAATCACACAGTAACGCGAGACCGTGGTTATGTAGCTGGCGACAGTCTATATGTCAAACCACCACAAGATGGCAGCACTGAGCCAATCAGGAATGGCAAAATCCCACACGGTGGTGACCTTGGCAACAGAATCACAGATTCGCATTATACAATTGGCGATGTCGGAAAACCAGTCACTCCACAATCAGCAGAAACATTTTATGCAAATAAAATAATGCCACGCCCCCCCACGTTTGATAAAACACGCCCAGGGATTGAGAAACCAGCAGAAGTGGCAGGTACCAAAACATCAGCAGCGGCAACAACGGTCATGAAACGTGTCGGGAACGTTTACAATGGGGTGACTAAAAACTCACAGGATGTCTTCCAGCGACCCCCGGTGACAGCGACCATGGCCGTGTACCGCCTGCACACGGGCAGTAACACAGCGGCAACGGTCGCAGCAGGGAAGGGCATGACTGGGTCTCAACACCCCATTGGGAGCGTGCCAATGATGACGGGAACGGCCATCCATAATCCCAACTACACCCCCGCAAAACCCTACAACGAGCAGAGCAGTGGCAGTCTGAGCAGCTCAACCAGTGCCTCGGGTAAGGATGGGCAGTGGTTCTACACAGTTATACACAGCATGTTGTAATCCTAATCAAACTGTAATGTTTGTACTGTCATCACACCATGTACATAACAGTTTACCTTAGGTGTGATCAATGTCTCAATTCTAGAGCAGGAAGTATTTCAGTTTGAACACTTCAACTATTGTTACAATTTACTGGCAGATTAATAGCAAATGGAATGATTTTTTGTTTGTTTTGGGGCAGTATTCATTTAATTGAAAATTATGACGATAACTAATACCTGTTTTTCTCTGTGTCCATGTTAATTTAGACGGACAGACACAGAATTGCTAAAATATGTAGCGCAAATGTTACAAACAACTTTACAAATAACAGCAAAGAATAATGTAAAGTGTATTACGTATGGATTATAATGATAAAGTAAAGAGTATTACGTATGGATTATAATGTAAAGAGTATTACGTACGTAATACAATATCATGGTTCAGTTGTTTTTCACAAGGATTTATGCACTTGTTAAGAGTTCAGCTTTAAGACTTAGAACGATGTTTGCAACGAGACGATGTCTGTCGCAGGGAGTCCGACAACGAGCTCCTACACGTCCTCCGCCAGCAGCGCCAGCAGTGCCGTGTCACAGAGGTCACCGACAGTACTGTCACCATCGACGTGTCAAACATCATCATGCCCGCAGCAACAACCGACCAACACCGAAGCTAGCAACAACATCGACTTACTCAGCAAAACAAAGTCAAATCCAATTGGACGCCCGCCTAGTGGTACTACCACTTACCGGAAGATGCCGGTGACAAACACAACGGTGACAGGGACAGTGTACTACCGCAAGCTGTCAAAGGCGGAGGAGGTGATTCGAGATTTGAGTAAGCGACCGGCTGTGCGCGCCGCCGGGGACGGTGCAGCAGCGCAACAGAAGGTTTCGCAGGAAGACTTAAGTCGCCGCCTGGAAGAGGCCACGAACAGGAAGAGGGAAGTTGGCTCGGCACGGAAGACGGGAGACACCTCGTCTGAGACAGTCAGTCTGAACAGGTAACGCATGTAATAGAAAACCTGATTGTTGTAGACACTCTGGGTGTAGTATAGAGTACAACCTGGTTGTTGTAGACACTCTGGGTGGAGCATAGAGTAGAACCTAGTTGTTTTAGTCACTGGGTGTAGCATAGAGTAGAACCTGGTTGTTGTAGACACTGGGTGTAGCATAGAGTAGAACCTAGTTGTTTTAGACACTGGGTGTAGCATAGAGTAGAACCTAGTTGTTGTAGACATTGTGGGTGTAGCATAGAGTAGAACCTGGTTGTTGTAGACACTGTGGGTGTAGCATAGAGTAGAACCTAGTTGTTGTAGACATTGTGGGTGTAGCATAGAGTAGAACCTGGTTGTTGTAGACACTGTGGGTGTAGCATAGAGTAGAACCTGGTTGTTGTAGACACTGTGGGTGTAGCATAGAGTAGAACCTAGTTGTTGTAGACATTGTGGGTGTAGCATAGAGTAGAACCTGGTTGTTGTAGACACTGTGGGTGTAGCATAGAGTAGAACCTGGTTGTTGGAGCCACTCTTGGTGTAGTATACCGTAGAACCTGGTTGTTGGAGACACTCTGGGTGTAGCACAGAGTAGAACCTGGTTGTTGTAGACACTCTGGGTGTAGCATAGAGTAGAACCTGGTTGTTGTAGACACTCTGGGTGTAGCATAGAGTAGAACCTGGTTGTTGGAGACATTCAGGGTGTAGCATAGAGTGGAACCTGGTTGTTGTAGACACTCTGGGTATAGTATAGAGTAGAACCTGGTTGTTGTAGACACTCTGGGTGTAGCATAGAGTAGAACCTGGTTGTTGGAGACACTCTGGGTGTAGCATAGAGTAGAACCTGGTTGTTGGAGACACTCTGGGTGTAGCACAGAGTAGAACCTGGTTGTTGTAGACACTCTGGGTGTAGCATAGAGTAGAACCTGGTTGTTGTAGACACTCTGGGTGTAGCATAGAGTAGAACCTGGTTGTTGGAGACATTCAGGGTGTAGCATAGAGTGGAACCTGGTTGTTGTAGACACTCTGGGTATAGTATAGAGTAGAACCTGGTTGTTGTAGACACTCTGGGTGTAGCATAGAGTAGAACCTGGTTGTTGGAGACACTCTCGGTGTAGCATAGAGTAGAACCTGGTTGTTGTAAACACCCTGGGTGTAGCATAGAGTAGAACCTGGTTGTTGTAGACCCCCTGGATGTAGTATAGAGTAGAACCTGGTTGTTGTAGACGCTTTGGGTATAGTCAAAGAGTTTATATACTGGGGTAAGACCACATTTAAATTTTACATAGGCGGCCATTATAACTTTTCCTTCATTTCCTGCTAAATTTGACGAACAATTTTCTTGAAAATTTCACAGCATATTTAACCTCCATTGACACAAGTGCTGTGGAAAACTTGTAAAATTCTCATACCTCAGTTTTCAGAAAAATCCACCCAAACCTGACACCCCTCAATTTCGCCCTAATCTGGTGATGGATTTTGAAATATTGGTGCGTTCTGCAAAATAGCCACTGTGCGAATACGCGAGTGACTAGCGTATGTTTATTGCTACATCGGAAAGATCTAATGTAGTAGTACATTCAGTATTCACTGGACTGACATGTGCCATGCCAAAGTGCTAGAAAAAAATTCACACATACACCAAAACGGTATTTTCAAGGGCACTCTTTCGGTGGGTAATGGCGGACAAATCCTTAATGTGGTCTTACCCCATAGGCCCATACTAATAAGAGATGATACTTCATATTGTTTCAATGGTAATTGAATTTCAGAGGCGCCCTCTTGTGACCAGCTGTATAAACCATTAATGAATGCCAGTTGCCAGAAATTCTAATGATGACAACCATGACAGTATAAGTATATATATATTTATTTAGGTATCACCCAAGATGGTGCACTAGACAATATGACATATATACAGCATAGACATATTACCACATCATGGTTTACTGTATGCAAACATAAGAAACATTTTTTTTTAAACCATTATATTATTTTTTCTAGGACTAGAAAATGTCACGACAATGCAACTGATAATTCATTGGTTGTTATATTGTACTAGTTATAACTAGTTATCTGTACATTATTCCGAATTTTTTATATACATAATTATAATATAATAACATATTTTTAGTGTACAATGTGCAGTGTTTAGACATAGCTGAGCTTCAGAACTTTCTTGTTTCTTCGAACACCTTTAGCACCGCTTTTCATGTATAGTTTAGCCATTGAGAGAGCTCTCTTGGCACATGCTGGCTGCCCACAGTGGACGGCAACAATAAAATCATCTGCCTGGTTACACAGTTTGACAAAGAGTCCTTGCGTATGTTGACATGAATACGGTTTCTAGCTGCTAACATTACAAACTCTACAAAGAAAGAGGTTGCATATATTACAGTACCTTCTGGCCGGTATGCCATCTGTCTCAAGAATTCGTATTGCACACCACCTGGTTGACATGGCAAGACACATTTCTGAAAACGTTTTGTACAACTTTCTACAGGGTATCTTCTCAGTAAGTAGCCTGACATATATAGCTGATGACATTCTTCTGAGCTACACTCGGTGGTGGCAAGCTAACATCCAGTGAGCTCACTGAGCTGATATTAACTTCATGCACGACATCACTGCATCGGTTGTCTATGTGTGTGCAGCCCATGTGATTTAAAGTCAACAATATTTGATGATGATTCCAGCTTTCTTGTTGACCTTATTCTTGAATTGCGAATCTTCGAAGTGTTCTTGGCAAATGTGGTAGCTTGCATACAATTGACTCGATTTGTGGCTTCTGTAAATAAATAGACATGTCTCATGTGTAGTACTGCTCTAACTAAATAGGTCGACGCTATTTAACCGGTTATTTACCATTGAAGTGCCTGAGCAAAAGTAGTTGCAATAAATAATAATGATTAGTGCACTACAATAACTGTACTAACTGAAGACCCTAACTGACGACCCTAACTCGCCTAAGCATAAGCCAACAGCTAAGCCATATTAGATTACAGCACATTAAATGTAGCCAGTGATGGTCATTATCTAGTGTCTAAAAGTGCGACTTAGATTTTAGGGTTAGAACTTAGGCTAAGGCTAAGCCAAGCCTTGGTTGCCTTAGGCTTTAGCCAGGCGTAGACAAAGTACTAACCCTAAAATCTAAATCGCACTTTTAGACTCTAGATAATGACCATCACTGGCTACATTAAATGTGCTGTAATCTAATCTGTCTTAGCTACTGGCACTCAGATATAGGGCCTAAACTGTAGACAGCAGCACACCACACAATCTGGCTGGCAATGCAGTCAGAGATGGGCGATAATAGGCTTATTGGTTCACATAGGAGCAAAACATGCATGCAGTACATCATTAATCATGACATAGCTTATCAATTTACCTTTGCGCATCCTTTGGGAACCTGAACGTGGACACATTGCTTTTGTATCATGTATTGTGACAGCCTGTGGCTGCACACATTGCACCACCTCTCTTCCCCGACATTGCTGCTAGTAACAGGTGGTTGAGTACAGCTGGCCGCTAGAGGCGCTGACCACCGGCCGATTACAACAAATGGACAAGTGTCATCTCTTATTAGTATATATAGCTCTTTGATATAGTATAGAGTAGAACATGGTTGTTGTAGACACTCTGTGTGTAGTAGAGTAGAACCTGGTTGTTGTAGACCCTCTGTGTGTAGCATAGAGTAGAACCTGGTTATTGTAGACCCTCTGCGTGTAGCATAGAGTAGAACCTGGTTGTTGTAGACCCTCTGCGTGTAGCATAGAGTAGAACCTGGTTGTTGTAGACACTCTGCGTGTAGCATAGAGTAGAACCTGGTTGTTGTAGACACTCTGTGTGTAGTATACAGTAAAACCTGGTTGTTGTAGACACTGGGTGTAGTATAGAGTAGAACCTGGTTGTTGCCCAGTATAGACATCTACAGGGTAGAACCTGGTTGTTATAAAGTAAATGTAAGTTTTTATATAGCTCAGTACCCAGTCCTTAGGGCTGCTCAAAACACTTTATGCTTTACTCCCTGGCAGACCTGTTCAATTGAATGCCATCTCGACTTCTATGGGAAGCATTCAGCCATGCTGTAATTAAAGCTCAAAAACTGTTTACACACAAATATTCACCATTGTCTATTTCCATGCACTCATATAGTTGAGTGAACTGGAGCAACGTAGAGTGAACTAATTTGCCCGAGGTTTGAAACATCAGCACAGGATTCGAACCAGGGTTCTCTCAGTTGAGAGTGATGCTCTAGTCACTGTGCCACTGCGCTCCATAATGTAGACAGTCTGTGCATTGTATGGAATAGAACCTGGTTGTTGTAGACAGGATGGACATAGTATAGATAAACTGGTTTTTGTAGATATTGTAATTAGTTTTAACTTATTTGCAAACATTGCTCAAGCTATCAGAATGATATTCTATTTCACTGATTTTCTGATGAACATGAATTGGATCTTTGGTGTGACAATTCATTTACATTTGTGATCCAATGCATCGAAACATTGATGTTTAATGCTCATTTAACCCTCTGCAAAAAACTTTAAAATAAACTTACCTTTTTGCCATATCTGTGAAAATGTCTTTACGGATTATCTCACAACATCAATGTCCGATATCAGATGAAATTACATTAATCTGGATTCAGCCCCCCTCAGACAAGGTTTCAGCCCCCCTGCCCTCAGACAAGGCTTCAGCCCCCCTCCCCTCAGACAAGGTTTCAGCCCCCCTCCCCTCAGACAAGGCTTCAGCCCCCCTCCCCTCCCACCAGACAAGGCTTCAGCCCCCCTCCCGTCCCCTCAGACAAGGCTTCAGCCCCCCTCCCCTCAGACAAGGCTTCGGCCCCCCTCCACTCCCCTCAGACAAGGCTTCAGCCCCCCCTCCCATCAGACAAGGCTTCAGCTCCCCTCCCGTCCCCTCAGACAAGGCTTCAGCCCCCCCCTCCCCTCCCCTCAGACAAGGCTTCAGCCCCCCTCCACTCCCCTCAGACAAGGCTTCAGCCCCCCCTCCCGTCAGACAAGGGTTCAGCCCCCCTCCCGTCAGACAAGGCTTCAGCCCCCCCTCCCGTCAGACGAGGCTTCAGCTCCCCTCCCGTCAGACATGGCTTCAGCCCCCCCTCCCATTAGACAAGGCTTCAGCCCCCCTCCCCTCAGACAAGGCTTCAGCCCCCCTCCCCTCAGACAAGGCTTCAGTCCCCCTCCCCTCAGACAAGGCTTCAGCCCCCCTCCCCTCAGACAAGTGTGTAAACATTGACATGATGATAGCAATATATTACTAGTATCGGCCCAAAGCGTAAAATATCGATGTCCACCTGACAAAACTTTCTCGGACCCCCCTACCCCAAACAAAAGTAATTTTGTCTAATATCAGACATCAACGTTCTTAGATGATCCTTTAAATCCACCACAATGTGCCTCTGGGCTTGAAGATTTATGCAGAAAAGAAGTATTCTTAATATTATTATTACTACATATTCATATTCAATTAACATAATGCGAAACTGCTTCCGTGCACTAAAAGTCGGTATCTTTATGAAATGACGTGATAGAAAAAAGCAATGTTTTAGTTGTCAGTGGGAATGATGTTGATATTAACCCTGACAATCCTTGGATGACATCAGTAAGAGTAAAGTAAATAGTGAGAAGCAGTGCTCTTGAGTAGAGCGTTACGACTGCTATCTGGTGTCCAAATGGATTCTAGAAATAGAATAATCCATCCACCATCTGTGCTGTCTCAGTTTATGTAACTGGCAGACTGTGTTAATGTCCTTATGTAACCAGTATATTTGCTGTAATCTGCAGGTCATTATATGAACCATGCCGCACTAAATAACACGCGACTCATGTTCCCTGATGGAATCCATTGATGTGGCAAATATCCAGGATTGTCGCTGAATAGACGTAATCATTAAATCTGTTCACGTAGATATATTGCATTACTACATTGAAGATCTGTTATTGATCTACGGTGCAGTAATGCTAAACATGCATGTGTCCATATATTAGGTAAACAGAGTTGTTTCGGTATATGATGGATTATTGTCTGGTGGTTACCAGGCCCCAGTGCATGTTGGTTAGTGAACGTGCAATGGTGAGAAATGAGCAAAATTGTTGTTCACTTTTGTGCTCGATAATCAATACTTCTGTGTGCTCGTCTTTAGCACTGTGGGATAGATATCATATGTCCGTCAGTTATTGTCTGTTCTTTTGTTGGATGACCCTCAAAATAAGTTATGAAGTTGTCTACTGTTCATGCTGCCTTAAATTACGTAACCACTGAGTGCTCCCATGTATTGATTGGGTGTCAATGTCCGTAGTGAGGTGTTAACTATTGGATAGTGAAATGCACAGGAGGCACATGTGTTAATGAGACACAACTAGATGAACTGTTGGGAGCGAATAATCAAACCAAGGCTATTTCTAGTTTCATTTCTAGTTTCATTCACAAGTGTTCAGGTGGATTCATGTATTTCATCATGAATTCAGTGCAACCATTGCATCTACCCATAAATAAGCCACACATTAGCAATGCTCACAAAATGTGCTGCCATCTACTGGATAATGTTGTACTACTTGTTTACATTTACGTTCATCAATAATACAAATGTATACCCAAATTTTACATCCAGCCATTAGTATGCAACATTTCTTTGTTTCTCACCTGGCTTCTTTTGTACAGTTGAAGTTTCTTCATTTAATCTCCATTTAATTTGTGATTATTAATTTATTAGTGTAATATTAGAAAACTAGTTACATTTGGGCATTAATGTAAATTATTAAATTGTGTTTTATTTTGGAATAAGTCACAATATTTTGATTATTTCCCGCTTACAAGTTACATGGACATAGTGTTTCACAATCAGCTCAGTAGTGCACTAGTGTTAACATTTCTTCACTACTGTGTTTTAGGCTCAGATGTCTAACAGCATTTCAAAAGATTGTCTTCTGTTCCCCATTTCCTTACTTATACCCTAGCTCCACTTAACGTGGTCACATAATGAGGTGTTTCCACTGTTTCCGTTGCATTAGTAAGACAGGTCTCCCTCAGACTGGTATTCTTCTCAGTGGTGTCTCAGGATCATCTTAGGGCAGGCTCATCTTCCATGGCCCTGCGGTTTCCAAAGGAGAACTTTGTTTGCTGTTCTGTTGTGTCACATCACACATTGTTGTGTTGCAAAACCTGCTAACTGTAGACGACATCTGACAGTGGTGGAGATTCATAGCAGATTGTATTACAATTCTTGGTTGGCAATGTGATCACGCCAGGACACATTGTAGATTTTTAGTAATAGATCTATAGGTGTGGGAGCCGTCAAGTGTTTTCGTGAGTGTTTGTGTCAGTGTCCATGATGCACAACAGCATCTGAGGATCGATACAACGGTGATCCTGAACATGTTTAGTTTAGTGTGTCTGCAATCTGACAATCACCATACATTATCCAATGCATGAACTGCTACATGTCGAGAGTTAGTGTAGGAACCAAGGTATTTAAAGTCACCCATTTATGAATCGGTAATCGCAACATATTAAATGAACAAAGAAATGTGGTTTATCCAACAATTTGTAGAATTTTTTTTGACATCTTTGTAGATGATACAAAAGATGTTATTTCACAACAGGGAGGGTCATGTCTCTGCTCTCTTTGGTCTTTCATTATTTTAGACAAAATTATAATTTTCTTTTCCAGATCATTTCAACATAAAGCTGTGCAGTGGGTATTCAGATATGTAGTTTTGTCGCCAGAGGGCAGCACACAAAATGGAAAAAAACAGTTTCTCCAAATATTTGCAAATTGACATTGAAAAGTATGTTTTATTGAGGAAATGCAAAAATATCACAGTATAGTTAGCAATTTTCCCATAGCATTTATTAGAAACTTTATATTATGGCAAACAAAGACTGGTTGTGTAGATTTGCAAGTATTATTTGTTTTTGTTACAAGATCTATCAATCGTGACATGTCGTCTAATGTATCATCTCATCTTTGTTTGATCTGGCTGAGAATGGGCTCACTCTGGTTGCTTCATAACTTGCTATTCAGCCACAGCTTGTGATCAGAGACGAGGTGAATGGCCCGGTCTATGGCTCCTCACACACAGGTGTTTGTCTCTCCATGTTTATGTGACACCTTTCACAATTTGTCATCTCTGTGTCAGTATTTGTTAGCGTCCATTATACTGTGCATACATATACCGATAATTGTACATCTGCAGCCGTATATTCGGACAGATTACATGTTTTTATGTTGCGTGATGCATCACATGCTGGTGACTTGTAGAAATATCTTAGAGTTATTTACTTCATGCACTGTTTCAGTCCAGATCGTTGGCTGATTTTGCTATGTAATGTTGTGTGTTCAGTGTCACTGCCACGTATTCATACGCCGCCACTCAGTCACTGACTACTCCCTTTATTAAAGTAAATTGTCTGCTCCTTTTTGGTTCAGCCATTCAGAATCCAAATTAACTTTGGCAATAACTGGCTCATTATTAGCACGATGCCATGGCCTGTTAACCCTAGCTTCCCACAATCTGCCGATCTGTTGTGGGTCCCTACCATCTGCAGATAAGCTGAACTTTATGCCTCCCCTCTGTTATGCCGTCCAGTGGATAGCCGTGTGCTATATGTCATCAAGCTTAATCTACGGATATTTGTTATTATTATATATTGGGCATTTTAAAGTCAGTGCTGTTTGGAAACATATATCTTGCATGGGGAATCAGTGCATTTCATTAAAATGTCATGGGGCCTAAAGAGTTAACACAGTCTGCAGACATTAACTCTTGTACTGTGACTCCACGAGACTGAGTCTGGTTTGACTCAAGTTCACTTACTTCATGCTATTATCACTTCCTTCTCATCTGGTCTCCTTAGAAACTGATTCTTGCTGAACAACAACTGTTCTTGCTTCCAGGCAATGATATACCTCGGGTCTACTTTCACATGACAGTTAATTGACACTAAGTGACCGTGAATGCACTCGTCTAAAATCAACAAGATTGTAAAGGTGTTCTATATTGATATTGTATGAACAGTTTCACCTGATCTCACGCCCACTTTGGAATTATCCATTTGGCCAAGTGCAGGTTTCAGGGCAAGAGGTTTGCAGCATGTATTATACTCGCAATCATCGGTGCGTGAAAATGAGTTGTGTTATGTATCACCAGTTGGTTCTGTTAGACTGGACCAATGCAGAGATCCGACAGACAAAAGATAGCGCCGCATTGTTGTTCATACATCCAGCTTCTGCTCAAAGTAAACTATGAATTATGCCAAGTAGAGCCATATCAACAACAGAATGAGTACAGACAGCATGCCTATAAAAGTAACATACGTCATTGTTATACATGTCTACTTTGATCACCATTCATCAGTGCTGTACGAAGATCTATGATGTTAATATCATTATCAGTATCCATCCTATCGTTAAACAGCAAAGTAAGCGTCATCTCACACATGCAACTGCCACTTGTGCAAACTCAACACACATTTACAAATACTCCGCCTAAGGTAGACCTCAATGTAACTGTCAATCACCACGCCCGTTTGTTTGCTTTGAGTAAGCGAAATTCGCAGGGGAGAATATTAGCAGCAACACTCTCATATGTTACTTGGTGGCACAGCGGTATGTTTGATGGCATCTACGTCGGTTGTGCGTCTTTCTCATGACAGAGACGCGGATAAGCGAGAAAGTGACGCGACAAAGGTTCCATATAAATGGGCCCTGAAACGCGAGCCTGTGTTCTATCATGACCCGTTGCCAGCCATTAACACCAGACCTCTCATACAGTTCTGGTAGGTGTGTATACTAACAGCTTGTCTAATATTCTCACCCTTGCGCTTCAAAACTGCCGTGGATTGATTGACTAATATATATTGTCGCACACATACAGTAACAGTCCAATAAATATGTTCCTCAAAATTGTTAGATATTTTTGGCTGTTATTGGTGATGAAAAACATGAGATTCTGTTGAAATATTTGTTGAAAAAACCATATCAGAGCGGATTATGAACTATTTATATTCAGACAAAGCAGTGCATCAGTCCACTCGGAGATATTCTTCATTGTCACAAACAATCACCCAGTCAGATCAAGCAATCGATCTGCATCATTCAGAAGACTACACTGTGTATTACCAGTGTACGAGATGTCTAAAACATTACTGTTACATGTGTAAAACATTACTGTTACATGTGTAAAACATTACTGCTACATGTGTAAAACATTACTGCTACATGTATAAAACACTGTGATCCAGTCTGCCAATACTGAGTATTCTATACTGGCAGACTTAACTGAGTGTTAACTTTGAGTGACACCGATTGCTATGCACAACTCTACCTGACCATTTCGTTCTATATTTCATCTATATATTCTGTGTCTATCACCATTCTGGGGTCTAGTCTATGGTACTACTAAAGTCTACGGTTGTCTGACTTAATGAGATGGAGGTCAGGGGTCAATTGTATTTCCTGCTTCAATGTTATCTTAATATTGTCATTCTGTAGTTGACAGAATGCAAGATATACACATTTTAGTCTTGTGTTTTGGTATATCCTGCATTGCTGATGTTCACATCTTGCTTGTGTTGCGACAGTGTGGTTTTGTGGCCTGTTATTTCATTTTTGTGTGTATAGATCATGTCATGCCCTCGTGAAATGTAGCAAATTTGACATGTGTTCCTGAAACTTCCAATTCTAAGTTGATGCTGGTTGTATTTGCATAGTCAACAGGTGTTGACTGCGATTGATCATCATCTGTGAGAAAGCGTACTCTCTTACATCCAGTTTCAGTTTCCACTTTATTGAAACAAAGAAATTATGTTTTATGAAAGGCTAGTTCTCTTTTTGTTAAATTGCTGAAAGTATTACTATAACAATAATTACAGTTTTGCCGTCAGCTGAAAACTTGTCGTTTTAACTTTGTACATGCACCTTAGCTCTCTGGCATATCCGTCCATCTGTTGACAACTTTAAGATTTCATTTCCTAAGCCTTTAATTTGGATGCACCTGTGAGGTCAGGTTTTCAATGATTTGGTCACAATAGAAGTTTTCTAATTACAATGTTATTAGCAGTATTATTCAGTGCCTGGTAGATATGCATATAGAGGATAAAGGGTATTGCATCTGTAGATATGGAAGAGATTTCACAGAGAAAGGTGGCTGTTCCACATTTAGGTATCCAATAGGTGTGTTACATTGTGTTACAGCTGGTGTGTTACAGTGGGTGTGTTAGTGCTGGTCTGTTACAGTGGGCGTGTTGCAATGGGTGTGTTACAGCTGGTCTGTTATATTGGATGTGTTACATTGGGTGTGTTAGAGCTGATGTGTTACAGCGGGTGTGTTATAATGGGTGTGTTACAGCTGGCTAATGTGTTACAGTGTGTGTGTGTTACGTTGTGTTACAGGGGGTGTGTTACAGCTGGTATGTTACAGTGGGTGTGTTATAGTGGGTGTGTTACAGCTGGCTAATGTGTTACAGTGGGTGTGTTACAGTGGGTGTGTTACAATGGGTGTGTTACATTAGGTGTGTTACATTGGGTGTGTTACATTGGGTGTGTTACAGCAGGTGTGTTACAATTGGTGTGTTACAGCGGGAGTGTTGAAACATGTGTTTTGTGTACTTTGAGCAGGTATGAGCAGCTCGCCGGTCTTTGTCCGAGTCTTCTCAGACAAATCTCAACAAAACGACTGAGGTGCAGAACTAGTTATTAGGAGTAGTGTCAACATTACACTGTAGTTAATAATAAGTCTTGATGCTCCATCCCTGGCTTCAGTAGCAAATCATTGCATTGTATACACAAATTAAAAGTCCATAAAATATTGATTAAAACATTATAAAAAGTTCTCCAGGATAAATGGTCAGGATATAAAGCACATAACTTAGAAGTTAGAGGAATATTTTAGTAATAATTCTTCTCCCTCGAACAAATACCACCATCGCATTATTTATAAAATAAGTCTTTCTGATATGTGCATTTTTCTATGTGATCAAAATATAGACCATGACAACTTAAGCTATTAAATATGGTAGATCAAATTAATTATGAGGTTTGGGCAACATCTTGCTTATGTGGAGGTTAACTGAAATGACTATAGTTAGAAGTGTTGTTGAGGTAGCATGCGTGAACATGTTCATACAATGAATACGTTGTGATACCGGAAGTATGCAGTAATGGTAATTCAAATGCAATATCTTAACATATATGTGTATCTCAGAAATGCCATGATATATGTAGACTAAGCAAATATATCGTGTGTATTTGTTGCAGCATGGCTGAAATATCTCAGATAGTTTAGTTCAACTTCATATCAAAGCGGTAGAAGTGATTATGTTAAGTACTTTTACTTTAAAGATGTTTGGTATAATGTGACTTCCATCAGTATTGGTCAGTGCATTCTATCCAATACAGGGGAGTAGTTATGATTATGAGGTTGGACATATCTGACTGTGATTGAACTAATCCTTTATGTATTGACATGGTCATTGATTTCAAAAGAGGGATGGGAACGAAAACATGTGAACTATTGTTTACATCATTGCATAAAAAATGGCAGATGAATGTTTGATCTGTTATAAAACTGAATGAAACGTGATGAATATAAAGAGTGTTTGATTTTTAAAAATTACAATTCATGTGAAATAAATATAAAATGGTAGATTTATTCATATGCTGATGTAACCATGCTCGATGACTGGCAGAGTAGCCCAAATGATTGATTGTGGCCTATTGCCTTTGCCGATTATTTATGTTACTCTGCCACCATTTTGTATCACTCAATCAATAATCAGTCAGTAATTTATTTCCAACAACCAACAGCACAACTTCTATCATACAACCCAATTTCCAACATGTAAAAAATAAAAAGAACAATACAGTTGATGGAAAGGGGGTGAACAGACGTGTGCTACTTATCTATGGTTCACCCCCTACTAGGGTAGTTATGTATGATACAAACACAATATCTTACAATCAATATTTACAAATCCATATCTAATGCATGCAGTGACTACCAAATATAATGTTTGATTCCAGTTGGTTATTTTCTTACATCTAATATATAGATAGGTTGTGTGATTACAGTGGGACACAAATTCATAAAAATACCATTTGATATAAATATTGTTGTGGCAGTCTGTTGTAACCATTTTTCTACCTACACAAGTTGTGCATATTTTAGTGATTATATCTAGTGTGCCGTTTGTATTTTGTGTTCTTGGATATGGTTGGTTGGTATTTATTAATAGTTTCGCATTCGATGATGTCGTTTCACAGGAGTTTGGATGGAGTCTCTCCACGTTGTTATTCATTGATGCAAAGAAATATGAATGATATCAGAGCCATTTTTAGTTGACATGTTACAATGAATATTGTCATCAGTGTCGGCTGTACTTGTTGTGACAGCAGTGGTGTAGTGGACAGAGCAGTGGTGTAGTGGACAGAGCAGTAGTGTAGTGGACAGAGCAGTGGTGTAGTGGACAGAGCCGTGGTGTAGTGGACAGAGCAGTGGTCATTCATTTGAAAGAATCGCGGTCGTTTTGTGCAGTAATTGCAGCATGGCTGAATTCTTCACAGACAAGTCAAAATGGTGTTCGAATGAACAGGTTTGCCAGGGGGCGATATATAAAGTGCTTTGAGCAGTCGTAGGAACTGAATAGAGTGTTATATAAGTACTTACATTTTAATAACTACTGAACAAAGTTACAAGTACAAGTAAAATTAGAGCTAATTTGATGGGTTTGTGTTCGTTATAAACAAAGTTATCAAATGTTGCCGGTATTACATAAATGTGTTCATGATACAGCAGACTGCTCCATTGTGGTCTGTTCTTCTTTGTAACAAGTTTTAGTTATGCTTCTGTATATTAATGTCCTAACTTTGGGGGCTGTATCCCCTCCCAGGTGCCGTCCCCTCCCAGGTGCCGTCCCCTCCCAGGTGCCGTCCCCTCCCAGGTGCCGTCCCCTCCCAGGTGCAGTCCCCTCCCAGGTGCTGTCCCCTCCCAGGTGCATTCCCCTCCAAGTGCCAACGTCCACTTGTCTCTTTTTATGTTGCATTTAGAAAGTCAAAATAAGTTAACTAAAGTTATTTACTTACATGTGTAGAAACAGTGATTGGATTTAGTGGTGAACCACAGAGTCACTGGTCAGTGGAAGTGAGTTTAAGTGAAGGTGAACAGTGTGCAATGATGGTAACTGCTCTGGGTGTCACTCCAAGATAAGTTGTGTGTTAGTTATTGTAGTTGTACAGGACACTGAGTTGCCTGAAAATCTGAACACTATATTCAGTGTATTTTTATAATACACAGTTTATCAGTCTAAATGTATGTTGCTTTGATGTATTATGTAGTATATATTATGAAAAATAATTGACTTGTAAATTAAGAGAATTGCTGAGTTTTTCTATGTTATTAATTAAGGTATATATTTTGTTTATACATTAGGAATACATTTTGACTGTCGTTCATATTGCATTGTATTGGATTTATAATCTCTATATACCGTCACTATTATGATATCAGATTACTAATTAAAATATCTTGTTTGATTGTACTTAAAATTAAGTCACACCCTGACACTTGATATGTAATCATACAAAATTCAATGTCGCTTGATTTTTGCCAACATTAATTATGAATTGTCATGTGACTTCAGAATATAATAAATAATTGTAATTAATTTGAAATAATTCTGCATACAATGTAAGTGACTGGTGTCTCCCCCTAGTGAGCGTGTGCCGGGTGATGGCGAGGACTTTGACGCTGAATGGGGAGTGGACGATGATGAGGCGATTGACGGCATTGACGAGGACATCGCAGATGACAGCAGCGGAGGTAAGAACTGTCTCCAGGGACCGTCTCACTAACTTTGTGAGCTCATAAATCCATCATTAAACATTGTGAATTTTAAGGAGTTTTTCAAAATGCATAAAATGCTATGATATCACCAAGGACACAAATGTTGTGATACACCGCTGAAAGTGTTTTGGTGTTGACAGTTTTTAGTATACAATGTCAGTGTTCAGGAGAAAAATTGGGCTTATGAGCTCTTAAGAACGGTGGTGAGATGGTCATATGGAAATAATCATCTGTGACAAACACCTGTTCCTTCGCTCATGTAAAATATAGTACTCTTATATAGCCCCCATTTGCCTCGCCCTAACTTACCCGAACACTCCCACATGACTATTTGTCTATCATTCCCGTGACATCAGCACAAGTCCCATTCTAACACTATCACATCAACATAATTACACCAACATCATTACATCAATGCAGGGAGTAATGCAGGATAATATTTTTGCCAGTCATGACAGAGTCTTGCACCATGTGTCCGGAAAAATATAGTTTGCAGTCAACAGTTGCACCACAAAAACCTTAACGCCTAAGCATGATATTACAGTGGCGACATCTAAGAAAACCTCCTTAATTTAATACCCGTCCAAATGATGGGTTGACACAATTCTTACCCCCTCCCAGCCAACTCAGTCTGTCCAAGTGATGGGGTGATGGGTCTCTGCATTAGTCTATGCATCAACGTCATTACATCAATGACATTACATCAACGACATTACAGCAGCATCATTACATCAGCGTCATTACATCAGTATCATTACATCAGCGTCATTACATCAGCGTCGTTACATCAGCGTCGTTACATCAGCGTCGTTACATCAATGTTGTTACAACAATGTTGTTACGACATTGTCACACGAACATGGTCACAACAACATCATCACATCGCTAATGCCACATAATAACTTTTTCACAAAATTCTGCTGTTACAAAAATGCTCAAAATACTTATTTTCAGATGATTCAGACATCTGTCCAACAGAGGGCAGCACCTCAAAGGTACGTCTTCACACCGCGACCAAGCGCATGCTGGGCCTGTCGCTGCATAGTCGCGCCAGCAGCGCGACCGCGTCGCCTGACCATACGACACGCACCGTCACCATGTCACCAACACGAGTCAGGGCACTGTCGGCGGTGTCGACCATTTCATCTGACTCTGATCTCCAGGTGGCGCTCATGCCGAGTCTCTTCCCCTACGTCCCGCCAACGATCAACTTTGTCCTTGATGGACAGAAAGGTAAAGGTTTCCCAAAATTCACTATGGTATATTGATTATGGTATGCAATGTGACTACTTCCTGATCAGCCACAAGAGGGCAGCAGGTGTTACCTTGTTTAATCACGAGGTGGCACTGCATGAGTCAGCATGGTATTGACCAATCAACATCACTCATTTGGATTACGAATTGTTCCACTCTCTGATAAACTAATCACACATGCAGCATGGCTGTTTGAAATTAAAATATTTAAACGATGATGTCGCTGTTAAATACAAGGAGTGGGTGACAGCTAAATATGAAGAGCTCAGGGAAGAAGTTGGCAGTCTGGAGGAAGAATGGAAAAAGTACAAAGAAGCATTTGTGGGAACTGCAGAGGAGCTATGTGGAAGAACATCGGGAAAGGGCGGAGTGTCTAGAAGTAGTAACCAAGGATGGTGAATAAACAAAGTTGTAGAAGCAATGCGTGAAAGAAATAGAGAAGACCAAGGCGAGGGGAAATCAACCGGAAGCAAGGCTGATACACATATACGGACAGACAAAGAAAGCGGCAAAGAGAGCTGTAGATAAGGCGAGGAGTGACATGGAAGCAGAAGTTTACAGCAAGCTAGATGAGGATGGTGGAAAGAAGATGATATACAGAATAGCCCGAGACAGGGATATGAATCAAAATGACATGAAGGGTGGGACGGTGATCAAGGATAGAAAGGACGTGAAGGGTGGGAAGGTGATCAAGGATAGAAATGACATGAAGGGTGGGACAGTGATCAAGGATAGAAATGACATGAAGGGTGGGACGGTGATCAAGGATAGAAATGACTTGAAGGGTGGGACGGTGATCAAGGATAGAAATGACATGAAGGGTGGGACGGTGATCAAGGATAGAAAGGACGTAAAGGGTGGGCCGGTGATCAATGATAGAAAGGATGTGAAGGGTGGGACGGTGATCAAGGATAGAAATGACATGAAGGGTGGGACGGTGATCAATGATAGAAATGACATGAAGGGTGGGACGGTGATCAATGATAGAAAGGATGTGAAGGGTGGGACGGTGATCAAGGATAGAAATGACATGAAGGGTGGGACGGTGATCAAGGATAGAAATAACATCAAGGGTGGGACGATGATCAAGGATAGAAATGACATGAAGGGTGGGACGGTGATCAATGATAGAAAGGATGTGAAGGGTGGGACGGTGATCAAGGATAGAAATGACATGAAGGGTGGGACGGTGATCAAGGATAGAAATGACATGAAGGGTGGGACGGTGATCAATGATAGAAATGACATGAAGGGTGGGACGGTGATCAATGATAGAAAGGATGTGAAGGGTGGGACGGTGATCAATGATAGAAATGACATGAAGGGTGGGACGGTGATCAAGGATAGAAATGACTTGAAGGGTGGGACGGTGATCAAGGATAGAAATGACATGAAGGGTGGGACGGTGATCAAGGATAGAAAGGACGTAAAGGGTGGGCCGGTGATCAATGATAGAAAGGATGTGAAGGGTGGGACGGTGATCAAGGATAGAAATGACATGAAGGGTGGGACGGTGATCAATGATAGAAATGACATGAAGGGTGGGACGGTGATCAATGATAGAAAGGATGTGAAGGGTGGGACGGTGATCAAGGATAGAAATGACATGAAGGGTGGGACGGTGATCAAGGATAGAAATAACATCAAGGGTGGGACGATGATCAATGATAGAAATGACATGAAGGGTGGGACGGTGATCAATGATAGAAAGGATGTGAAGGGTGGGACGGTGATCAATGATAGAAATGACATGAAGGGTGGGACGGTGATCAAGGATAGAAATGACATGAAGGGTGGGACGGTGATCAATGATAGAAATGACATGAAGGGTGGGATGGTGATCAATGATAGAAAGGATGTGAAGGGTGGGACGGTGATCAAGGATAGAAATGACATGAAGGGTGGGACGGTGATCAATGATAGAAATGACATGAAGGGTGGGACGGTGATCAGTGATAGAAAGGACGTGAAGGGTGGGACGGTGATCAAGGATAGAAATGACATGAAGGGTGGGACAGTGATCAAGGATAGAAATGACATGAAGGGTGGGACGGTGATCAAGGATAGAAATGACATAAAGGGTGGGACGGTGATCAAGGATAGAAATGACATGAAGGGTGGGACTGTGATCAATGATAGAAAGGACGTGAAGGGTGGGACGGTGATCAAGGATAGAAAGGACGTGAAGGGTGGGACGGTGATCAACGATAGAAAGGACGTTAATGGTGGGACGGTGATCAAGGATAGAAATGACATAAAGGGTGGGACGGTGATCAAGGATAGAAATGACATGAAGGGTGGGACGGTGATCAAGGATAGAAATGACATGAAGGGTGGGACGGTGATCAATGATAGAAAGGACGTGAAGGGTGGGACGGTGATCAAGGATAGAAAGGACGTGAAGGGTGGGACGGTGATCAACGATAGAAAGGACGTGAAGGGTGGGACGGTGATCAACGATAGAAAGGACGTGAAGGGTGGGACGGTGATCAACGATAGAAAGGACGTGAAGGGTGGGACGGTGATCAACGATAGAAAGGACGTGAAGGGTGGGACGGTGATCAACGATAGAAATGACGTGAAGGGTGGGACGGTGATCAATGATAGAAAGGACGTGAAGGGTGGGACGGTGATCAACGATAGAAAGGACGTGAAGGGTGGGACGGTGATCAACGATGGAAAGGACGTGAAGGGTGGGACGGTGATCAACGATAGAAAGGACGTGAAGGGTGGGACGGTGATCAACGATAGAAAGGACGTGAAGGGTGGGACGGTGATCAACGATAGAAAGGACGTGAAGGGTGGGACGGTGATCAACGATAGAAAGGACGTGAAGGGTGGGACGGTGATCAAGGATAGAAATGACATGAAGGGTGGGACAGTGATCAAGGATAGAAATGACATGAAGGGTGGGACGGTGATCAAGGATAGAAATGACATGAAGGGTGGGACGGTGATCAATGATAGAAATGACATGAAGGGTGGGACGGTGATCAGTGATAGAAAGGACGTGAAGGGTGGGACGGTGATCAAGGATAGAAATGACATGAAGGGTGGGACAGTGATCAAGGATAGAAATGACATGAAGGGTGGGACGGTGATCAAGGATAGAAATGACATAAAGGGTGGGACGGTGATCAAGGATAGAAATGACATGAAGGGTGGGACTGTGATCAATGATAGAAAGGACGTGAAGGGTGGGACGGTGATCAAGGATAGAAAGGACGTGAAGGGTGGGACGGTGATCAACGATAGAAAGGACGTTAATGGTGGGACGGTGATCAAGGATAGAAATGACATAAAGGGTGGGACGGTGATCAAGGATAGAAATGACATGAAGGGTGGGACGGTGATCAAGGATAGAAATGACATGAAGGGTGGGACGGTGATCAATGATAGAAAGGACGTGAAGGGTGGGACGGTGATCAAGGATAGAAAGGACGTGAAGGGTGGGACGGTGATCAACGATAGAAAGGACGTGAAGGGTGGGACGGTGATCAACGATAGAAAGGACGTGAAGGGTGGGACGGTGATCAACGATAGAAAGGACGTGAAGGGTGGGACGGTGATCAACGATAGAAAGGACGTGAAGGGTGGGACGGTGATCAACGATAGAAATGACGTGAAGGGTGGGACGGTGATCAATGATAGAAAGGACGTGAAGGGTGGGACGGTGATCAACGATAGAAAGGACGTGAAGGGTGGGACGGTGATCAACGATGGAAAGGACGTGAAGGGTGGGACGGTGATCAACGATAGAAAGGACGTGAAGGGTGGGACGGTGATCAACGATAGAAAGGACGTGAAGGGTGGGACGGTGATCAACGATAGAAAGGACGTGAAGGGTGGGACGGTGATCAACGATAGAAAGGACGTGAAGGGTGGGACGGTGATCAAGGATAGAAATGACATGAAGGGTGGGACGGTGATCAAGGATAGAAATGACGTGAAGGGTGGGACGGTGATCAAGGATAGAAATGACGTGAAGGGTGGGACGGTGATCAATGATAGAAAGGACGTGAAGGGTGGGACGGTGATCAAGGATAGAAAGGACGTGAAGGGTGGGACGGTGATCAACGATAGAAAGGACGTGAAGGGTGGGACGGTGATCAACGATAGAAAGGACGTGAAGGGTGGGACGATGATCAACGATAGAAAGGACGTGAAGGGTGGGACGGTGATCATCGATAGAAAGGACGTGAAGGGTGGGACGGTGATCAACGATAGAAAGGACGTGAAGGGTGGGACGGTGATCAACGATAGAAAGGACGTGAAGGGTGGGACGGTGATCAACGATAGAAAGGACGTGAAGGGTGGGACGGTGATCAACGATAGAAAGGACGTGAAGGGTGGGACGGTGATCAACGATAGAAAGGACGTGAAGGGTGGGACGGTGATCAACGATAGAAAGGACGTGAAGGGTGGGACGGAGATCAACGATAGAAAGGACGTGAAGGGTGGGACGGTGATCAACGATAGAAAGGACGTGAAGGGTGGGACGGTGATCAACGATAGAAATGACGTGAAGGGTGGGACGGTGATCAACGATAGAAAGGACGTGAAGGGTGGGACAGTGATCAAGGATAGAAAGGACATGATGGGTGGGACAGTGATCAAGGATAGAAAGGACGTGAAGGGTGGGACAGTGATCAAGGATAGAAAGGACACGAAGGGTGGGACAATGATCAACGATAGAAAAGACATGATGGGTGGGACAGTGATCAACGATAGAAAGGGCATAAAGGGTGGGACAGTGATCAACGATAGAAAGGGCATGAAGGGTGGGACAATGATTTAACAAGATTTAACAAGACCAGAAAATTACTCTGGATGGCAGTTGGACAAGGAAGCCTTTTGGCTTATCGAGAGTCCAATACTTTTTATCTACATGTATCCCGCCTTTTTAAGGTGTGTGTCGATTTTATTTTTAAACATTCACGCTACTAGCACCAACACAATCAGGAGATAATCTGTTCCATTCATTTACAGTCCTTTGTGAGAATGAGAACTTTCTTATATCTAATCTACACTGCTCCTTTACTAATGTAGCTTCATGTCCTCTGGTCCTTCTATCTTTCTTAACTGAGAAAAAAATGTTTCTATCAATATTTTCATAACCATTCAATATTTTAAACACTTCTATGTGATCTCCTCTCAATCTCCTGGTCTCTAGTGTTGTTAAATCACATTCTTTTAGGCGTATTTCGTAACTAAGATCCCTCAGATTTGGTATCATTTTAGTCGCTCTCCTCTGTACTCTTTCTAGCATATCTATGTCCTTCTTGCGATATGGCCTCCATGCTTGTATACAATATTCTAAATGAGGCCTCACTATTGTTTTGTACAGCGGTACTATTAATTCTTTTTTCTTATACGCTATATTTCGCCTAATTAATCCAAGGATTTGATTTCCCTTTGACGCTGCAATTCCGCACTGCTCTGAAACCTTCATATCAGCACTAATGGTTAACCCTAAGTCCTTTTCTTTTACAGTAGTACTTAGAACAGTACCCCCCATTTTTTATTTTACCTCTTCATTCCCATGACCTGTGTGGAGGCATTTACATTTCCCAAAATTGAACAGCATTTGCCACTTTTCAGACCATTTGATCAACCTATCAAGTTCATCTTGTAAATGCTGTCTGTCTCCATCACTTTTAATCCTTCTAAACACTTTTGTATCATCCGCAAATGTTAACACCTTGCTTGTTATATCATCGTCCAAATCGTTGATATATATTAAGAATAATATAGGTCCTAGTACTGATCCCTGTGGTACCCCACTCAATACCGATTTCCAGTTTGAAGCCTCCCCATCAACTACTACACGTTGTCTTCTGTCATTCAGCCATTTTTCTATCCAGTTTATTATACCATTTCCTATGCCATAGGCCTTTAGCTTAAGGAGTAATCTTTGATGTGGTACTTTGTCGAAAGCTTTTTGAAAATCTAAATAGATGATATCTACTGGTGATCCCTCATCTACCCACCTAGTGATGTCTTCCAAAAAACATAACATATTTGTTAAGCATGACCTCGCTTTTAAAAACCCATGTTGAGATGGGTTTATCAAGTTATGTTTAACAAGAAAATCCACCATGTGATCTTTAATTAGTCTTTCTAATAATTTGCAAATCACTGATGTTAAACTCACTGGTCTATAGTTCTCTGACTTGTTTCTCGAACCTTTTTTAAATAACGGTATAATGTTTGCCTCTTTCCATTCTAAAGGAACCACTCCCTCTTCCAATGACAAATTGAAAACTGTTGCAAGCGGTGCGCTAATTTGTTCTACAATTTCCAATAGTAGTTTGGGCGGAATCCCGTCCACTCCAGGTGATTTCATAGCCCTTATTTTCTTAGCTACCATTTCCGAGGTTACAACTAACTGTCCTAAATATTCTGAATCTGCCCCCTTGAACTTAGCCTCTGGTACTGGCAGTGAACTAATATCTTCCCTGGTAAACACTGAACTAAAATACTCATTCAGGTCTTCTGCCATTAAGAATCCCTCTGATATTGTATTTCCAGCACTATCTTCTAGAGGACCGACCTTATCCTGAACTTTCTGTTTGCTTTGAATATACGCATAAAAACTCTTACTGTCATGTTTTATATTACTAGCTAATTTTGTTTCATAGCTTCTCTTTGAATTTCTAATTTCAGCTGTAGCTTGATTAAGTGCTTCTTTATAAATGTTGTAGTCTTCATCATTTCCAGTACATCTATATGACTTCCACATCATTTGTTTATACTTATTTTTCTAATGGCTTCTTTCGATAAGTGTTTCTTTTTAGACCGTTTCCCTTGTTTTTTGAAAGGTACAAATTTATCGACTATGCACTTAATTTCACTATTTAAGATATTCCAGCATTCGGTTGCTGTCTTATTCTTCAGTGTGTTATTCCAGTCTATCTTTGCTAAATATTTCCTCATGTCCTTATACCTTCCTTTGTGGAAATTTCTCCTATACTGCTTTTTACTATTCCTTTCTGATTTTACTTTGATGGTAAAATGTATCTGGTTGTGATCACTACTCCCCAGTGGCTCACATATCTTGACATTGTCAACTAATTCTTTCTGTGAGGACAAAACTAAGTCTAACACATTCTCTCCCCTGGTTGGTTCTAGCACATGTTGAGAAAGGAAACTATCTTGTACTAAAACTAAAAACTTGTGGTCCTCACTCCCCATACTCTGTAGAGATTTCCATTGTATATGCCCATGGTTAAAGTCCCCCATAATAATACAGTTCCGTTTGCTTACTTCCCTTATAGCGTTTTATATTTTTTCATTCTCTTCTATGCTTATGTTTGGACTTCGATAAACTAACCCAACTGTTAACGTTGAGTTTCCTGTAACTATGTTACACCAAACAGCTTCTTCGCAATCTGCTTCTCTTTCTAATTTTATTTCATAAGCCTGGATAGATTCTTTAATATATAAAATAACTCCACCTCCCTTTCTTCCTATTCTATCTTTCCTAAACATTACATATCCTGTTAGTCCCAATTCGGCATCTGATATATCAGTGGTGGCCCACGATTCGGTTATACCTATTATGTGAAGGTCAATATCTTCTACCATAATGTTTAGTTCACTTCTTTTGTTTACTATGCTCCTTGCATTAAAAGAAATGCATTTATATCCTGATTCAGAACAGTTTTCCAGGCTGTTCTTTGCCGATTTATTTCTGCTGTCTTTATCTATGCCTCCAGTTTCAGGCTTCTCTGTGAATCCCCCCTGCGAATCTAGTTTAAATAGATGCAGCCTGTCCCACTGTCAACAGATTGCAGCAAGTTCTCTGAGAAAACTGCTGCCCCCTTTCCACTTAGATGTAGGCCATCAACGATAGAAAGGACATGATGGGTGGGACAGTGATCAAGGATAGAAAGGACGTGATGGGTGGGACAGTGATCAACGATAGAAAGGGCATGAAGGGTGGGACAGTGATCAACGATAGAAAGGACATGAAGGGTGGGACAGTGATCAAGGATAGAAAGGACATGATGGGTGGGACAGTGATCAACGATAGAAAGGACATGAAGGGTGGGACAGTGATCAAGGATTGAAAGGACATGAAGGGTGGGACAGTGATCAACGATAGAAAGGACACGATGGGTGGGACAGTGATCAACGATAGAAAGGACATGATGGGTGGGACAGTGATCAAGGATAGAAAGGACGTGATGGGTGGGACAGTGATCAACGATAGAAAGGGCATGAAGGGTGGGACAGTGATCAACGATAGAAAGGGCATGAAGGGTGGGACAGTGATCAATGATAGAAAGGATATGAAGGGTGGGACGGTGATCAAGGATAGAAAGGACGTGATGGGTGGGACAGTGATCAATGATAGAAAGGACGTGATGGGTGGGACAGTGATCAACGATAGAAAGGACATGATGGGTGGGACAGTGATCAACGATTGAAAGGACATGAAGGGTGGGACAGTGATCAACGATAGAAAGGACATGAAGGGTGGGACGGTGATCAAGGATAGAAAGGACGTGAAGGGTGGGACGGTGATCAACGATAGAAAGGACGTGAAGGGTGGGACGGTGATCAAGGATAGAAAGGACGTGAAGGGTGGGATGGTGATCAAGGATAGAAAGGACGTGAAGGGTGGGACGGTGATCAAGGATAGAAAGGACGTGAAGGGTGGGACGGTGATCAACGATAGAAAGGACGTGAAGGGTGGGACGGTGATCAACGATAGAAAGGACGTGAAGGGTGGGACGGTGATCAACGATAGAAAGGACGTGAAGGGTGGGACGGTTATCAACGATAGAAAGGATGTGAAGGGTGGGACGGTGATCAACGATAGAAAGGACGTGAAGGGTGGGACGGTGATCAATGATAGAAAGGACGTGAAGGGTGGGACGGTGATCAACGATAGAAAGGACGTGAAGGGTGGGACGGTGATCAACGATAGAAAGGACGTGAAGGGTGGGACAGTGATCAAGGATAGAAAGGACATGATGGGTGGGACAGTGATCAAGGATAGAAAGGACATGAAGGGTGGGACAGTG
The DNA here is from genome assembly GCA_963995525.1 of Escarpia spicata. Classification (NCBI taxonomy): domain Eukaryota; kingdom Metazoa; phylum Annelida; class Polychaeta; order Sabellida; family Siboglinidae; genus Escarpia; species Escarpia spicata. The sequence goes on along the minus strand of OZ023205.1, from coordinate 70,214,165 downwards.
ATCAAGGATAGAAAGGACACGAAGGGTGGGACAATGATCAACGATAGAAAAGACATGATGGGTGGGACAGTGATCAACGATAGAAAGGGCATAAAGGGTGGGACAGTGATCAACTATAGAAAGGGCATGAAGGGTGGGACAGTGATCAACGATAGAAAGGACACGATGGGTGAGACAGTGATCAACGATAGAAAGGACATGATGGGTGGGACAGTGATCAAGGATAGAAAGGACGTGATGGGTGGGACAGTGATCAACGATAGAAAGGGCATGAAGGGTGGGACAGTGATCAACGATAGAAAGGACATGAAGGGTGGGACAGTGATCAAGGATAGAAAGGACATGATGGGTGGGACAGTGATCAACGATAGAAAGGACATGAAGGGTGGGACAGTGATCAAGGATTGAAAGGACATGAAGGGTGGGACAGTGATCAACGATAGAAAGGACACGATGGGTGGGACAGTGATCAACGATAGAAAGGACATGATGGGTGGGACAGTGATCAAGGATAGAAAGGACGTGATGGGTGGGACAGTGATCAACGATAGAAAGGGCATGAAGGGTGGGACAGTGATCAACGATAGAAAGGGCATGAAGGGTGGGACCGTGATCAACGATAGAAAGGACATGAAGGGTGGGACGGTGATCAACGATAGAAAGGACGTGATGGGTGGGACAGTGATCAATGATAGAAAGGACATGATGGGTGGGACAGTGATCAACGATAGAAAGGACATGATGGGTGGGACAGTGATCAACGATTGAAAGGACATGAAGGGTGCGACAGTGATCAACGATAGAAAGGACATGAAGGGTGGGACGGTGATCAACGATAGAAAGGACATGATGGGTGGGACAGTGATCAGCGATAGAAAGGACATGAAGTGATCAACGATAGAAAGGACATGAAGGGTGGGACGGTGATCAACGATAGAAAGGACATGATGGGTAGGACAGTGATCAACGATAGAAAGGACATGAAGGGTGGGACAGTGATCAACGATAGACATGGGAAGTTATCTGATATTACTGATACAGAGATGCAAACTGGGTTAAAAGGGATGAAGAAGGGGAGAGCACCTGGTATCGATGAGATGCGTGTTGAGATGGTAATGGCAGCAGGGGAGAGTGGAATCAGCTGGACAAAGAGGCTGCTGAATGCATTTATGAGGCAAGGCAAGGTAAAGTACCAGAAGAGTGGTTGACAGGGCTAATTGTCCCAATATGGAAATACAGAGGCATCACACTTCTAAGTCACATCATGAAGCTGCTAGAGAGGATCCTGGATAGGAGGATTAGAAAGAGAGTAGAACAGGAATTAAGTGAAGAACAACAGAGATTCAGAAACGGCAGAGGGATGACGGATGCGATGTTTGCATTGAGACAGCTGGTGGAGAAGAGGTTGGAGATGCAAGGGAGAATGGCAGTGGGATTTGTGGACCTGGAGAAGGCCTATCACACAGTCCTAAGAGAGATGGTGGTGGCAACAGTGAGATGGATGGGAATGGCAGAAGCAGAACCCAGGATGGTGGGAACCATGTATGAAAGAACAACAGGAAGAGCTGTGGCTGGATCTGGGATTTCGGAAGAGTTTCCAGTTAACATTGGATTGAGGCAAGAAAGTGCCCTAAGCCTATTACTGTTTATCACGGTGATGGAATTAATCAGCAGGAAGTTAGCTCGAAGGATGTTCTCAGAAAGGTTATGTATACAGACGATCTGGCCATAGTAGTAGAAAGCAAACAAGAGCTACAAGACATGTTGCAAGAATGGAAAAGACTGTTCAAGAAACACGGACTGAGGATGAACCTGGAGAAGACAGAAGTAATGTGGGTTGGACAACAGAGAGAGGAATTGTACATCAGGTTGGATGGAAAACAAATTAAGCAAGTGGACGGCTTTGTGTACCGTGGAGGAATGTTTACGGTGGATGGGCTTTGAGATGTGGAGGTGCGACCTTAATACAAGCAGGAGGGAATGAGGGAGTCATGGTGGACAGAAAAACCTTGAAAAAGCTGAAAGGGAAAGTCCTGAGAGTGTATATGCCTATGTGGTCTGGAGACAGTGGCGCTGACAGAACAACAACAGAAGCTGCAAGTTTGTGAGAAGAACTGGGTTAGAAGAATAACAAGAACAAAGAGGGTAGACAGAAGAAGGACGAATGACCTGAGAAAAGAGGTTGGAATGCAATGCAGTGTAACAGGAGGATTTTTGAAAAGCCGGATGAGATGGGCAGGCTCCTTGACAAGGAGGGATGCCAGAAAAATAACGAAGAGAGCTGAGGCGAAACAACACAGGAAAAGGGGAAGGCCACTGCTGAGATGGGAGGACTGTGTGAGGAGGCACATGAGAAGATCAGGGGAGGATTAAAGATGGAGAGAGGGAGCGATGGACAGAAAACTGTGGAAGGAAAAGACAGAGAATGGTTTAGCTTTACTATACCTGACCCTCACCCCTGTACAGCAGGGAACAAGGAGACACAGAGGGTGGTTCAGCTTTACTCTACCTGACCCTCACCCCTGTACAGCAGGGAACAAGGAGGAGACAGAGAGTGGTTCAGCTTTACTCTACTTGACCCTCACCCCTGTACAGCAGGGAACAAGGAGGAGACACAGAGAGTGGTTCAGCTTTACTCTACCTGACCCTCACCCCTGTACAGCAGGGAACAAGGAGGAGACACAGAGTGGTTCAGCTTTACTCTACTTGACCCTTGCCCCTGTACAGCAGGCAACAAGGAGGAGACACAGAGTGGTTCAGCTTTACTCTACCTGACCCTCACCCCTGTACAGCAGGGAACAAGGAGGAGACACAGAGAGTGGTTCAGCTTTACTCTACCCGACCCTCACTCCTGTACAGCAGGGAACAAGGAGAAGACACAGAGAGTGGTTCAGCTTTACTCTACCTGACCCTCACCCCTGTACAGCAGGGAACAAGGAGGAGACACAGAGAGTGGTTCAGCTTTACTCTACCCGACCCTCACTCCTGTACAGCAGGGAACAAGGAGAAGACACAGAGAGTGGTTCAGCTTTACTCTACCTCACCCTCACCCCTGTACAGCAGGGAACAAGGAGAAGACACAGAGAGTGGTTCAGCTTTACTCTACCTGACCCTCACCCCTGTACAGCAGGGAACAAGGAGAAGACACAGATAGTGGTTCAGCTTTACTCTACCTGACCCTCACCCCTGTACAGCAGGGAACAAGGAGGAGACACAGAGAGTGGTTCAGCTTTACTCTACCCGACCATCACCCCTGTACAGCAGGGAACAAGGAGGAGACACAGATAGTGGTTCAGTTTTACTCTACCTGACCCTCACCCCTGTACAGCAGGGAACAAGGAGAAGACACAGAGTGGTTCAGCTTTACTCTACCTGACCCTCACCCCTGTACAGCAGGGAACAAGGAGAAGACACAGAGAGTGGTTCAGCTTTACTCTACCTGACCCTCACCCCTGTACAGCAGGGAACAAGGAGGAGACACAGATAGTGGTTCAGCTTTACTCTACCTGACCCTCACCCCTGTACAGCAGGGAACAAGGAGGAGACACAGATAGTGGTTCAGCTTTACTCTACCTGACCCTCACCCCTGTACAGCAGGGAACAAGGAGGAGACACAGATAGTGGTTCAGCTTTACTCTACCCGACCATCACCCCTGTACAGCAGGGAACAAGGAGGAGACACAGATAGTGGTTCAGCTTTACTCTACCTGACCCTCTCCCCTGTACAGCAGGGAACAAGGAGGAGACACAGATAGTGGTTCAGCTTTACTCTACCTGACCCTCACCCCTGTACAGCAGGGAACAAGGAGAAGACACAGAGAGTGGTTCAGCTTTACTCTACCTGACCCTCACCCCTGTGTGCAGCATGGAACAAGGAGGAGACACAGAGAGTGGTTCAGCTTTACTCTACCTGACCCTCACCCCTGTACAGCAGGGAACAAGGAGGAGACACAGAGAGTGGTTCAGCTTTACTCTACCTGACCCTCACCCCTGTACAGCAGGGAACAAGGAGAAGACACAGAGAGTGGTTCAGCTTTACTCTACCCGACCCTCACCCCTGTACAGCAGGGAACAAGGAGAAGACTCAGAGAGTGGTTCAGCTTTACTCTACCTGACCCTCACCCCTGTACAGCAGGGAACAAGGAGAAGACACAGAGAGTGGTTCAGCTTTACTCTACCTGACCCTCACCCCTGTACAGCAGGGAACAAGGAGAAGACACAGAGTGTGGTTCAGCTTTACTCTACCTGACCCTCACCCCTGTACAGCAGGGAACAAGGAGAAGACACAGAGAGTGGTTCAGCTTTACTCTACCTGACCCTCACCCCTGTACAGCAGGGAACAAGGAGAAGACACAGAGAGTGGTTCAGCTTTACTCTACCTGACCCTCACCCCTGTACAGCAGGGAACAAGGAGAAGACACAGAGTGTGGTTCAGCTTTACTCTACCTGACCCTCACCCCTGTACAGCAGGGAACAAGGAGAAGACTCAGAGAGTGGTTCAGCTTTACTCTACCCGACCCTCACCCCTGTACAGCAGGGAACAAGGAGAAGACACAGAGTGTGGTTCAGCTTTACTCTACCTCACCCCTGTACAGCAGGGAACAAGGAGAAGACACAGAGAGTGGTTCAGCTTTACTCTACCTGACCCTCACCCCTGTACAGCAGGGAACAAGGAGGAGACACAGATAGTGGTTCAGCTTTACTCTACCTGACCCTCACCCCTGTACAGCAGGGAACAAGGAGAAGACACAGAGAGTGGTTCAGCTTTACTCTACCTGACCCTCACCCCTGTACAGCAGGGAACAAGGAGGAGACACAGATAGTGGTTCAGCTTTACTGGACCTGACCGTCACCCCTGTACAGCAGGGAACAAGGAGAAGACACAGAGAGTGGTTCAGCTTTACTCTACCTGACCCTCACCCCTGTACAGCAGGGAACAAGGAGGAGACACAGAGAGTGGTTCAGCTTTACTCTACCCGACCATCACCCCTGTACAGCAGGGAACAAGGAGGAGACACAGATAGTGGTTCAGCTTTACTCTACCTGACCCTCACCCCTGTACAGCAGGGAACAAGGAGAAGACACAGAGTGGTTCAGCTTTACTCTACCTGACCCTCACCCCTGTACAGCAGGGAACAAGGAGGAGACACAGAGAGTGGTTCAGCTTTACTCTACCTGACCCTCACCCTTGTACAGCAGGGAACAAGGAGGAGAGCAACAGCATTATATTCACCGATGGTCTTGTATATGCCAAAGTTGTGATTGTATACTTTGACAAATTAAAACTTAAATTTATTGCTGTGATGATTATGATTGAGCTGTTGCCATGGCGCAGCCTGTAAGTAAGAGTGGTGACAAATTGTCAGGTGCGTTACATGACGTGTTGCCTAGCAACCAGTTCGAACAAACATACTAACATCGCAAAGCTGTCAGACATTCCATTGTATTTTCCGTTGAGTTCGTGGCTCAAAAAAGTGTCCTTGCAACAGAAACAAATTGCACAGAAACCGAATAGACATGATTGGTGATGAATTATACTAAAGTCATTATTGCTGTGGTTACAGTGGAGTCGTTGCCGTGGGAGATTCGGCGCATGTTGAAGTGGAGGATGAGTCCGATCACGCCGAATGTTGTCAAGCATTGCATAGCTCGGTCACACTTCAAGATCACGCGACGTAAGTTACACCGCGTGCATACTGGTGTCTGTGTGAGTGCATGCATGGCAGTCGATTTGTTGTCATGCTTGTTGTTTGTGTAAAAGTAGAAGACTGAGACTTTGTGTGCAAAGTAAATTCCTTCTTGTTTTCCTTCTGCCATCGTCAGAAGTCTAGACTGTGATAAACTGGTCTGACTTGGTTTGTTTGCAGGAAGCTATGATTGGATTGGCTACTTCGGGAAACACATGAAGGCCCAGGGCTTTAAGGCCATCCGCGAGTATCAGAAGGTGTGTAGTGGGGGATGTGAGAAGGTGTGTAGTTGGGGGTGTTAGAAGGTGTGTAGTAGGGGGTGTGAGAAGGTGTG